>JANIWI010000052.1:0-93294 GCA_030705115.1 Suzukiozyma pseudoglaebosa | reverse complement strand
GATTTTGATTTTGATTTTGATTTTGATTTTGATTTTGATTTTGATTTTGATTTTGATTTTGATTTTGATTTTGATTTTGATGCTGATGCTGATGCTGATGCTGATGCTGGTTATTATTATTAGTATTATTAGTATTATTATTATGAAGTGACATGATGATGAATTGAAGTGCTAGTAGATGTAATGAATCAAGTGAAACAGGAGGTTGAGTACCTTGAATAACTATTTAATAGTGTGTTTGGTTATACCCAATACAATTATATGTATCAATGGGTTGAATCGAGAACTGGGTTCAAAAAGAAAAAGACTCGTTTTAATCAAATCAATTGTAAAGATCAACTGATTGCAAGTTGCACTCTTGATTATCAATCACCACTGATTTATTGCCAGTGTATATAATTTGTAATCCCAGCGGTAAGTTTTTTAGTTATCTTATGAAATTATAACTGTATGCAGGAAGAATCTAAATTTGTTGGTGATAAATACCACAATTGAAATAGAAAAAAAATCAATATTAAATTCAATAAAACAAGTAGATAAACAAGGTAATGAAGGAATAAGAGTAGGGTTTATGGTAGATTGTAGCTGTTGTTTTAATATATTTTTGAAAAAAAATTTAAAAACTTGTAAAAATAAAGAATAATCAGAAATATTGAGTATACAAAGAGTACATAGAGAATAATCAGAAATATTGAGTATACAGTGAGTACATAGAGAATAATCACCAATATTATAAGTGAACTAGTATACTGAGAGTATAAAAGTAGACATAGTATAGAGTATATAAAGTAAATAATATATAAAGTACATAGTGTATATAAAGTAGAGTATATAAAGTAGAGTATATAAAGTAGAGTATATAAAGTAAATAATACATAAAGTTGAGTATATAAAGTAGAGTATATAAAGTAGAGTATATAAAGTAGAGTATATAAAGTAGAGTATATAAAGTAGAGTATATAAAGTATATAGAGTGTATAAAAATAGTTTATAGAGAGTTCAAAGGACTAGTGAAATTGAATAACTGGTATTGAAAGACGATTTAGTTGAGTTAATTGGTAACAATCATATTTCATAACAATTCATATAGATATCAATGGTATAGATATCATTGGTATAGATATCATTGGTATAGATATCATTGGTATAGATATCATTGGTATAGATATCATTGGTATAGATATCATTGGTATAGATATCATTGGTATAGATATCATTGGTATAGATATCATTGGTATAGATATGTTTGTGGATAAATATTGTGGTGCATAGATATGAGGTATGGTATATGGTATATTGCATATGGTTTATTGTATGGTATATGGTATATTGCATATGGCTTATTGTATATGGTATATATTGTATATTTTATTTATGGTATATAGTGTATGATATATACTGTTTATGATATATATTGTTTTTTATATACTTATGGTTTATAATGTATATTATATATGTATGGTATATATTATATTTTGTATATTTATGGTATATATTGTATATTAGGCTTCCATGTTATGATTGAACCTAATAGTTTTCGTTTTAGAGTACCTTAATAGTATTTATATTCAATATTCTAAGATTCATGAAGTCTATCACTATCCATCACTACATCCCTCTTTTCCTTCATACTTACATTTTTACATGTTTTCTTTACTTACAAGCTAGCTTTGCTAGTATCACTGAACATATTGTTTCTCGCTTCTAACTATTCTACAAGTCTGGTAATCAATCTACTTCAATTCGTTTATATATCAACTATTTCTCTAACTTCATCATATTTACTTTGGTTTTGATCGTTTTTCAAAATTTTTTTTAATCAATATACACAATTATAGTCGAACTATTCAACCGAGATACTATCAACTTGTGTTCTTTTATTGACATTGGCCCATTTCTTGGTTTACCCTCAATTTTGTTGATTTTGCAACAAAAGTTTGAGATTTCGAGATCTTTAACCAACTACAGGTTTATACAACTATGAGTGATCTCAATAGTTTCATTCTGAATGTTGCTGAGTCGGTGCGGCTACAAGACGGCGACCGATTGAAGAGGTATCTTACTCTCTATCCTCGTAATGAGGTTCCAAATGGTGAAATTCAAGCTAAGTTTCCTGATCCCAATGAGTTTGATTTATATCAATTAAATGAAAAGTATCATCTGGTATTGAAAAGTCATTTGAAGATGATGAGAGCGATCTACATTTCGAAGCAAATCAAGTTGACGTTTGATGAATTAAATGATATGACCAATCATTTAATTCGAGCCGCTGAATTTGAAACCAATTGGATAAATGTGGTGTTGATCAATTGCTTGACCGAGTTATTGGCAGTTTATCGGGTTAGACAACAATCTTATCGTGAAGAATTGGTTGAATATGAAGAGGATAATCATCAAGATTTTGGTAAAACTAAAAATTTATCATCAATTGAAAAATTGGCCAATACTTTAAATAAAGCATTCAAAATTTCTTTAAATGACAAATCTATGGAATTAAATATGAGTAAACGAGCTGATATTTATTATTTTTTAAGTCAATTGATCAAAATTTATTATATGATGAATAAATTGGATTTAGCTAAGTCAATTGAAAAAGCGATTAAGGGAACAAAATTCAAATTACCAAATATAAATAAATCAATAACAAATCGAAAATTTGGAATAGTTTATCTATATTATTCTGCAATTTTGGCTCTTGATGATGGTGATTTTAAACAAGCAGAGTCAAAATTAGATCAAAGTTTACTTTTAATAAGTCATTTAAAAAATTATCAAAATTCAATTCAATATGAAAAAATTTTATTCATTTTATTACCTATCAGATTATATTTTGGTAAAAAACCTAAAAACACTATTTGGAAATACAAATCAATCAATATAATTTATCATGATTTAACTACAGCAATATTAACCGGTAATATTAAAAAGTATGATGAAATCTTAATCAAATATCAAATAATTTTTTTAAAAAATCATTTATATTTGCTTTTAGAACATTTAAAACAAACTGTCTATACAAATTTAATTAAAAAGATTACTAAAATCGTTCAATCACAATTAAAAGATTCCAATCATATTATCCCTTTAAGCTCTTATCAAATTGGATTTGAAATATCGAAATTTCAGAATTTTGATCAAAACTTTGATTGGACAACTCATGATCCTTATTATACCCAAGAAGAAATCGAATGCATTATTGCTAATTTGATAAATAATGGTAAAGTCAAAGGCTATTTAAGTCATGGAAATCGATGTTTAGTACTATCAAAACAAAATCCTTTCCCCTAAGTTTTGGAAAAGGAAATGAAACATAAAGAATGCTTAATATGAAACTGCAAAAAGAAATCTCGATCAAATGGCGAAAGTTTCCACCTGCAATCAGAGGATGTTGCAAATAGTTTGTATAAATATTGATAGATGTACAATAAACGATCCACACTAGATTCTTACTGATTCAAAAATTAATGAAATAGTTAACCGATGAATAATCACTGGTTTGAATACCGAATGTGATAAATTGCATTTTGCAATAAGAACACATTGAATTACCTTGTTTTAAAGATGATGATTATAGTGATATATTGATACTTTTTGATCGGTTTCTCAAGTAAAAATGGAGTTTTCGACATCCCAACCATAATTGACCCAATTGTAACGTAAAACATACCAGAATATATAATAGACATTAATTACACAGTGCATATCTTGGAGAGCAAAGATGTACAAAGTTCATATTAACCTTATACAAATTGCAAATAGTTTATAAAATCTAGTGGTATAAAAATGGTACTAGCAAGTACTAAACAGTGATACTACATAACACAAGAAACCGGGGACAGAGACTAATACCACAAAAGTTTTTACATACAGTGGCTATGGAAGTGTTCCATTGTGGTTGCAGGTAAAAAGCGCCTACATCTGGTTATGAGAGTATTCCAGTGCGGTTGCGACCGTCGTTGGAAGGAGGAAAGTTTCCGTGCGGTGTCACCCAAACCCGGTACCGGGCTGTGGTATTGGAAACATAGGGAACCTAGTTTAATTATTGGCAAAACTGATAATTCTATGATGAAATTTCTAACTGACCTATAGGGTAAATTGGATAGTGTCGTGTAACAATTTGAAAAGAAATGTCGCTAGTGGTTGCATATCATTTTACAGCCTGATGCTTCGTTACTACTCCTATTTTACCACTAACCAACGTCACCACCGTTGCACTACAAAACTACATTCCAACACGGAACTTGAAATAATACGTATAAATGTATACAAGAAAATTTATAAATACACACACACACACACACACACACACACACACACACACACATATATATATATATATATGTATTTATTTACATATTCTCATACTACAATTAATAGAGCAATCTAACGCAATTTGAACAGTGCGCATTACCTCTACTCTATTCAAATTAGCTCAAATTACGTTGATTGTTATATAAGCTTGTTATCCGGTTTATATTGATTTTCTTCAATCTGGTTATTCCGGTTTCCAATTAACTTTTGTTTCTTGTTCTTGTTGTGCTTCATCTTCTTCTACACTGCCATCTTACTAAAGTCCGATTTTTTATTGTTACTAATAATTTCTATTTTTAGAGATCGAGAATAATTTTTCGATTCGCGACATTTCGCTGAAATTCCACGACATTTCTCTTATGAGTGTCGTTCTGGGGTAATTCGAGGTTGGTAGCAACTAAATAATTTTTGTTCCTGATTTACTTTGGAATCGTGGTAGAATACACAGCGCCGCATGTGTTTGGGTGACGGAAAAAAAAATGAAATTTAAATTGAGGCGATAAATTTTAGAACGGTTCAAAAGTAGCAGCCAAATCTTTTTACTCCTATTTTACAACTTCACAAGTATTTCGGGGGTGGAACAGGACTACTATTGGGAATATATCAATTGAGTAGCACATCTGGATGAACCACAATCTTACTAATCCGTCTCCGCCATTGATTTCCTTGAAACAAGCGAGATCAAGACTGGGGACTTTGTCATCAATAAATAACAACTCACCATCATTATTACCAACCTTGAACCAAGAATTATTGGGAATTGGCGGTGATGCGTTGGATTTACCTTCAATGGATACCCTTCCCGTTGATATTCCTCGAATGAGATCAGGTAGTTTATTTTCAACCAATTCAATATGGAATGATGATATATCTTGTCATTCTCAGGATGATACCGGAGACAAAACTTTTCGTCAACGCTCATACACCAATAATGATGATTTCGACAGAAATCGTCAACGTTCTTATACTACAAATCACCTTGATTTTACCGAGAGGTTGAAATTTGATGAAAGACTAAAATTTGATGAAAGATTAAAATTTGATGAAACCCTGAAAATTGAAGACCCTTTATTTGATGATTCTAGCGATAATCATCTTAGAAATCGATCTTATACCATTTTTGATAATAAATATCAATTTAAAAAAAATGATATCAATCTGTTGTTGGATAATCTAATGGAAATTGAAGGTAAACAAGATTCAAATGGAAATATTAACCCAATAAATAATTTCGATAGTTTTGATGGTAGTAGATTAAGATCTCAAACGTTGATACCTGTCAATAATCTTCCAATTTTAATCGATAATTTTGATATTACTAAACTTTCAATCACAACTAATTTTGAAAATTCAAATTTATCACCCCAAAAAATTGTTTTAATAGATAACTTACCAGTATTTATTGATTGTATGAAACTTTTTGATTTATTGAATAGTGCCATTAATCAAAAACTAGGTACTATAGTCTCAATTAAATTATCAAATAATTTAAATAATTCAAAAATCGCTATATGTGAAACTTCTTCAATTGATCTAGCTATGATGATCAAAAATAATTTTAATCATTATGAATTATTACCAAACCAAATACTTTTTGTTGCATTTGCAAAAATTGATTCAAAAGACTCAAATGTTTCAAATGGTCCACCAAAACCTATTACTAATGAATTTACTGATTTAGTATCAATAAAATCTGATTTATTATCAAATATAAAAAAATTATCAAATTCAATTGATTTCAATAAAATTTTGTCAATTATTAATAATTCGATAAATTACTCCAATGATTTATACCAAAATAATTTTGGACCTTTACCAGATCCAATTCCACAAAGACAATTTGATTCACCAAAGTTAAGAGAATTACGAAAAATTCTTGATAATGAAAATGAGGATAATGGTAATGAAGAAAGTGGAGTGAATCCAACTACAAATACTCCTTCACCCAACTTGGATTATCCATCTACTCTTTCTCAAATTGATTTGGAATGTTTGTGCCTATCAATGTTAGATGAGGCTCCAGAATTATGTTATGATTATTTAGGTAATACTATAATTCAAAAGCTCTTCACATTGGTTGAATCAAAATTAATTAAATTAATGTTGGTTAAAGAAATTGCTCCATATATTACTCAACTATCCATTCATAAAAATGGTACATGGGCAATACAAAAGATTATCAGTTTATGTGAATTTGATTTACAACAAAAATATTTGATTGGAGCTTCACTTAAACCTTATTCTGTAAAACTTTTCAATGATCAATTCGGTAATTATGTTTTACAAGGATGCATTAAATTTGGATCTCCTTTTAACGATTTTATTTTTGAAACTATGTTAGATAATTTTTTGGAAATTAGTGTTGGAAGATTTGGAGCAAGATGCATTAGAACTATATTAGAAACCGCTGACAACGGGAATAATAAGACTCCATATATTACTCAAGAACAAATTTTGTTAGTTGCAGGTTTGATTGTCGAGTTTGCAAACGAGTTAGTAACAAATTCTAATGGATCTTTATTGATTACTTGGTATTTGGATACATTTAATGGTAACGAAGTGGATGATAAACGCTTTGAATTAATAACTGATAAATTATTACCTAACTTAAAAAATTTGTGTATTCATAAATTGTCAAATTTAACAATCTTAAAAATATTGAATAATCGATCAGATTTGAAGACAAAACAGATTATTTTGGATAAAATTTTTGGCAAGTTTGAAGATGAAGATACTGAGAACAATGAATCAGTAAATTCATTAAATCAATCAAGTTTATTAGGATTCATTTTAGCTGAGAATCAAGATAATACTACTGCTGGACCATTGTTTATTTACAAGATAATATCCAATCCAGCATTAATCAGTTTAAATGATAATGATGATTCAATAAAAAACAATAAATATCATGAATTTATTGTTAGTAAGATTAAACGAATTATATTAGAATCAAATATTAACAACTATCAACCTTATAAAAAATTAATGGAAGAAGTAGGTTTACCAACTTCAAAATTGAATAGATCTGGTTCTATGGGTGCAAGAAGAAACAATAAGAGAAACAATGGTCATCACAATAATCATGGTCATAATCACAATCATAATCATAATCATAATCATAATCATAATCATAATGGGATGAAAAATCATCAATTTAATAATAACATTAATAGTACTACTACCAATAATAATAATGGTATGATATCCAATTCTTTTAACTTACAAAATCAATATCAGCAATATTCATTACCTCAACAGGCGATGATGAATCCAATGGTTGGAGCACCACCTCAATTTATGTATAATCAACAAATACATCAATCAATTCAACTGCAACCACAAATGCATTTATTTCCTATGGCGATTATGAATCAACCCCAAAATGGACATATTCAAGCTAATGGACATATTCCGGCCAATGGACACGTTCAACCAAATGGGCATATCCAAGCTAAGGGACATAATCAACCTAATGGTCATTTACCACCTCAAAATGGGCAATTGCATCCGCAAGTGTATCAATATCAACCTGAGCAGTTACCTATTCAAAATCAACAAGATCTTGCTGTTATGCAACAATTGGAGCAATTATCACTAAGCTCGGCTGCTTTAGGTTACTCTAATCCTGGTACTCCAACTGTTGCCTCGAGTCAAAAAAATCAATTTTTATAAAACAACCATCTTAAAATAAAAAGACAAAATAAAAAGACCATAGATAAAAACAATCTACTGAAAAGACCATAGATAAAATCAATCTACTGAAAAGAAAATAGATGGTATCACATAGATGGAAACAATCTATTAGTACTGTTTAAGTTTTATCAATCAGTAGTTGTATTGAAATCAATTTACAACATGAACATATTCAGACATCAAAACTACAAAAACTTTACTCAAAAAAGATCAAAAATCATCGAGAAAACATTATCGCTTAAAAAAAAAACCTCCCCAGATTATGATATTTTGCAACACATAATTATCGTCTTCATTCTATATATATACTTATTCATAAAATATTTATCTATTTATATTTATTAATTAATGATTAATTTAAAAATTTCAATTTTAAAAATTTGGTATAGGTTTGTACACGTGACCCGATTTTGAAAATTTTTTATAGCAGTAAAGAAATTGACCAGGAAGAAATTAATCTGGATAAGCCAATGAAGCAAGTGCTATCAAGATATTGAACGAAGTAGCAAGGTATATGATACTAGAGTAAGAAGATGTCGTTTATTAATATTTGTCGTGATAACAATGATCCATTTTATCGGTATAAGATGCCGGCAATAATTTCCAAGACCGAAGGACGTGGTAATGGGATTAAAACCGCCATCATGAACTTGAGTGATGTAGCTAGGGCTTTGAATCGTCCACCAGCTTATGTGTTGAAGTATTTTGGTCATGAGTTGGGGGCTTTGACCTCGATGAAAGAAGATGATGATCGGTATTTAGTTAATGGAGTTCACGATAATAATGAATTACAAGATAGTTTAGATGGGTTTATTAATAGATTTGTGTTATGTGGATCTTGTAAGAATCCTGAAACTGAAATTCAAGTCAAAGGAAAAGATGGTTTACAAAGAGATTGTAAAGCTTGTGGGAAAATTACTCAAATTGATGTTAGTCATAGATTAGCATCATTTATCTTGAAAAATGCTCCCAAGAATCAAAAGGGGAAAAAAGCTGCTACTGCTACTGCTAATGTTGTTGGTGGTGGTAAATCAATCACCGATATTGTTTCCGGTACTACCAATAATGATGATAGTAATGAATCTATTGGTGATGATGATGATGATGATGCATTAACAAAAAAAATTAATGCTGAAGCAGCAGCTTTACAAGAACTTGAAATCAAAGATGACGATTGGGCTGTTGATATGTCTCAAGAAGCTATTGCGGCTAGGGCTCGTGAACTAGAAGGTTCATCAGCTTTATCCGATGAACAAGTCAAATTCAATGATTTTGGTGAATGGTTATTATCTGAATCTGAAGATGGCAAACAAGATTTACCTTCAGATATTGAAATTTATAAAAAAATTGTTGAATTGGAAATTCAAGATAACGAAGAAACTATTCAAGTTTTAGCTCAAACGTTATTTGATGAAAATATCAAATCTCAAATTGAAACTCATTTAGGTTTATTAGCTAAATTAATTCATGGTGAACCTAATAATGAGAAAGCATTTTTAGGTGGTTTAGAAAGATTTTTAGGAATTGAAAAACCAGAATTAATCTCGCAATTACCTGCTATTTTAATGCAACTTTATGATAAGGAATTAATCAGTGAAGAAGTCATTATTAACTGGGGTTCAAAAGTATCTAAGAAATATGTTCCAAAAGATGTTTCTAAAAAAGTTCGTAAAGCTTCAAAACCTTTTATTACTTGGTTACAAGAAGCAGATGAAGAATCTGATGACGAAGAATAAATTACACATAATCTATTGAGTAGTAGCTCATCTGTTATTTTTACATCTCTATTTTTTTTTGTATCTCCTACTCTAGTATTTTGATGATGATGTTTATAAAAATGAAAGTTTGAATTAATATAGCTATATCAATTTGTTTATTAATATGATTAATTATGTAGTATACAGTAAAGAAATTGAACTTCTTATCGTGGCGGATTCTGTTTAGCACCAAAGTTATTCGGCATTGGTGGCATTCCTGGAGGCATTGGTGGCATATTCATACCAGGTGGCGGCATGGGCATATTCTGCATATTCATTCCAGGCGGCATCATGGGCATTCCTGGAGGCATACCCATCATACCTGGAGGCATACCTGGAGGCATACCTGGGGGCATACCTGGCGGCATCATTGGCATTGCTGGTGGGCCACCAACAGTACTTTGTTGGGGATTTGCAGGCATTCGACCAGCGCTTATAAGCTCCTGCATCAATTTTTGTGGATTGAATTCTCCCCGAAGTTTATCTTGTTTACAAGTATATGCTGTCCACGAAAATTCATCAAACCCATAATTGAAATAATCAGATATATCAGCACCAGGGGCTCTCCAAGGTTTATCCTTGAATGTCGACAAATCAACTTGTGTCAATGGTTTCCCTTCATACTCTGCCACCGCATTCACATCTATAGTCGTTCTATTTTCATTTTCATCTTTTGTTGTTGCTGTTGTAGCTGCTGATTTCGATTCATCTCCATCGCCTTCATTAGCATCATTTTCAGCTATTATTGTAGTCCCACTAGTCGGTACCGCATTTCCTCCTATAATGATATCAATATCATCATCTGAATCGTCTTCATCATCGTCTTCTTCTTCACCTTCGTCATCAACCTCTATCTTTTCATCACCATCATTTTTACTAGATTTGCCGTTTGCGGAACCAGCATCTACAACCTTAGCTTCATCTTCATCTGATCCATAAAGGTACGCATCTTCATCATCGGAATTGTCCACCATTATTGATGTAACTTACCAGCTTTAACCATTGCCATAGTTAATTCTGAGGTCTTCAACTTCATCAAAATTCATACACGTGACCTATACCATATTAAATTTATATTACTATATAATACATTTATACAATCATCAAGATTAGTTCATTAGAAACCAATTGGTAGAATTGGTAGAGTTTAATATCATGGGTTAGTTTATCAAGTTTTTGCCTTCATTTTTTTATGAGGTTTCTGTGGCCTGTTTCAACATCAATTTAACCCAAGGTTGACGTCGAAATTTGTTTCTACCAACAATATCTTCGATAAGCTTGATCCATTGGACTTTTTCAACATTATTAGGAGGTCCAAAGTCAATAACTTCACCATCAGCAAATTTTATTTTGAAAGCATGGTCTAATAGTATTACTTCACTAAAATTTCTATAGTTCTTTGGATTATTTTTATTTTCAGTATCAACATATATTACATCAACAACTTTGGATAAATTAATCTTAGCTCGTGTTTTATGAGAAAATTCAGAATGTGCTATCAATGAAGTACCATATAGTTTGAAAAATCTTCTTTTCCAAGTTTCACAATCTCCTCCTTCTTGATGCATATACCCTTCATTATAAATATTCATTTCATCTTTCAACTGTTGAATACTTTCAAAACCAGACTTCATACTTGTAGGTAAAACTTCAAACAGGCTGGTTCTTGGTACAAATAACATTTTCACCTCTAATTGACCAATAACATATGGCTTACCTTTAAGTTTTTCAGATTTAGATCCAGCAATAGTTTCCCATTCGTTAAAACAATTGATATTAAATGTCCCAATTTGACCAGTTACTTTATCTCCAAATTGATCCAAATCAATGTAACATCTTGCAAATGATCCATCTTCAGCAAATTTATTTTTCCATGGATCTTCAATATCTACTGGTACAAATCTAGTAGTCGTAACAATATCCTTTTGACCTAGTAATCTACTCAATCGATTCTGAGCTTTAACAACCTTTCTTTCTCTTACCTCCTTCAATGTACCCATTGGTTTTTCATATCTCATTTTCATTGTCAAAATAAATTGTAATGTTCCATTGACAGTTAACTCAAACTCTTTATCAATTAAAACATTAGACGATTTCAATTGATAAGGTGGAGTTTTGATAGAATGAATACCATTATCTAAGGTAATGGTAAATTCTCCATTGCGATCCTTGAAGTTGTTAAGAGCAATGTTCTTAAATCCAACGATTCTGAAAAATAATCTTCCATTATCAATCAATGGCTCATCTTTAATATCTTTACAGCTTTCGGAGGCCTGATAAGTATGGGAAATATTATCCTTATTTATTGTTGATTCAGTCATCACCGTTGGCACTGATACAGTACTTGGTGCATGTTCACTTACCAGTTCCGCATGAGGTTTTCGAGGACTATCACGAAGTTTATGATTGACCAATTCTCCGCCAATATCAGCATTTCTTTTCTTGGGGGATTCCAATAAAATTGAGGAACCAGTCTTTACAATTTTCAAGGGCGACCCAATTTTAATGGGTTTTTTCTTGGGAGACAGGGTTGGAGTATTCATCATCCCAGGACTTGGCTCAGAAGGACTTTGAGTAAGCGGAGTATCTTCCTTTTTTTGGACTTTGTCGGATGTTGTCTTGTTTCTTTTGGATTTTGCATCGACAGTGTTATCTTCTTGACCATTTGAGTACTCCACCTCAGGGGTTTTAGAAAACTGGTCATCTGATGCTGTTTTAACAATTCGAAATTTAGTTTTTCCAGATTGATCAATGGAAGTATCGAAATCAGGCTCTGCATAGATATCTGATTTGGTTTCATGGATCACTGAATTCACTTTCGATGAACTTTGTGAACTATTGGCCTGATGATCTTTTTTGTTGAAAAGATCATAATCATGGAAGAACTGATCTTTGGATATCAATGGTTTTGGAGCTTGCCTCATTTGTTGAGATACATGAGATATATCTTCTTCCTCTTCCTCCGCAGTATCCTTATTCAGGTAGATAGTACTTGACTCACATATTGAAGCATGTTGCTCGTTATAAATAGCTGGTAAATTAACAACAGAATTCTTCTTATTTTCTACCAATTTGAATCTAGAATATTCATCTTGAGATATTACTCGTTTAGCTGTCAAAATTCTTTTTACATCATCGTGATCCATACTAGGCAATGTTTTCATACCATGACCAACAATAGTTGGGTTTTTGACTGTGTCTTCGAATATATCATTATAAAGATCTCTAGTTGGAGACAATAATGAGTCTGTTCTTTTGATTTCAAACGAGGGAACCTTGAACTTAGACTTGGGTTTTTTGAAAAGCGATTCCTGCTGCTTAGAAAACTTTAGAGACCTTGGAGTCATCAAGTTATTTGGGTTCAAGCTTCGAGAATTTTTATCCACTGAAAAATCAGTAGTAACAGGTCTTCGCTTAGGTGGTACTGTTAACTTGCTTCTTCTAGTATCAGTTAAAATATCTTTAGTATTAAAGACTGTCTTTTCAGCATCATTATTTTCAAAAGAATTATTGTTTGCAATGAAATTGAAATGTCCATCAAGTCCTGAATCTTCGGAAAGTTCAGGTAAAAAATTGGAAATTTGCAAATCTTCAAAATCAGGACTAACAACTCTTCTTGTAATAACATTAACAGCAGTAAACCTTTTCAGCTTCAAGGATGCTGGGATAGGGGTTTCTGCTTGTGATTCATCCTTTAGGTCTTCTCTATTTATAACTTTGAAAAATTCATCTGCTCTTGGATTAGTGTGCTTCCTTTGAAGTTCTTGCAAGTGCCATATTGAAAGGAAATTTGACGGTTTCTCGGGTTCTTTGTCGTGCTCCGCAGATAGTAACTCCTCATATGAATTACTTGATTCGTTGATGTTCTTGGTAACATCTTCAAACGAAGAATAGTTATTTGTCTCAATTGGAGGCAATGTGATTTCTTCTGGAGGTGCAACATTCGAAGAATTAGCAAGAGCATTTACATTTTCATCAAGCGATACGTTTGGATTGGTTGAAGTTGACCTGGAGGCCAAATCTTGAGATGCATCTTGAAATTCAGTGGAACTATTACCCAAAGTCTCATTTGATTTGGTATTCAGCAGTTCACATACTTTATTTAAAATAGACGCTTGGCTTGCAGCGGTAAAATCATTGCTATATCCGTCATTATCTTCGTTATCCCCATCATTACTATCCTCCAATTTCCAATCGCTATCCATATGAAATCTTATAGATTCTTTAGTTGATTCATCGTTTTGGTCAAGTTCATGCTCCAGCTTCGTCTCGCCGTTTATCTTTTGAGTTTGAGACAAAGTCTCAGTTTGTGAAACTTCGATTTTTGGTACTTCAGTGCTGACTAATTTTAATGAAGTTGCAGATCTTCCAAAATCACTTACCAAAGTTACTTGTACCTCTTCATGAGTATTGTACGCATTCTCATAATTTTCAGATTTGATGCTGAGACTCCTTGCAACATCAACTTCATCCGTAAATTCTTGCTTGACTATTGAGACTATTTCATTAGTCTTCTCTATTACAGGAAGGTTATCATCTTCTTGTTTGATCTTAACTTGAGCAATATCGAGGTTGGATGCACTATTTAATAGATTCATTATAGATTTCGATTGTGACATATAAGATTTATCAAAGGAATCACTAAATTCATTTTCTTTATGTAATTTGACTGAGTTACTATGAGTTGAAGGAATGATTTCATTAGCTAATTTATCTGGGAAACCTTTTATCCCATCATTTAATTGTATTGGTTCGCTGATAATTGGAGTGTTGTTGGAATTTAAAACCCGATTATCTTCTCTTAATGATTGTAAGGACGATTGTGAAGAACCGCTAGAGTGCCTCTTTAATTCATGCTTGACGTAAAGATTTTGATCCAAATGATGTCTATTCTGCAATGAAATTGATAAATTATTAATATTAGTATTAGCTTTAGATGTTTCAGCGTATTGCAAATTATTCAAATGGTAATCTAAAGAATGACTCGAATGTATATTACCAAAATTGCCTTCTTCAATGGCATTATTATTGTTATTGCTTAAATAAAGATCCAATTTTTCATTTAATGATAAATTTGAAAAATTATGATGCTTTAATTTGACATCTGTTAAAACCGAAGAGTCAAGATTATAATTTGCATTTGAGTTGTCATTCAATAAGTTTTCAAATGTAGTTACCGAGCGGGAAGGTGGTAAAGGAGGAGTTGAGTCATTTGAGGATACATCATTCCAAGACGTTTCAAAATTTCGATGGAAATCATCATTTTTCGGTTCAGGACGAATATCAGCTGAAGTATCAGAATGTAAATTAGCTGAATAAGTATGAATTTCTGGATCTGACCGATTAAAAGCTACTTTTTTAGGGGAAAAACTGGAAGATTTTTTCATGGCAGATTTATTTGGCGAAGAATTTTTATTAATTGATGTTGATGAAATTTTTATAGTATCCAGTATTTCAATTTTTTCATCAATATTTATTACCATTGATTTTTCTTTGGTTATTGATGTATGTTGATCAGATTTGATTAAGTTGAGGTTAACGGTTGAATTTTTGGGAGTTTCAAATAAAAAATTATCATAATCGTCATGTTTTTGACTCAAACACGGTTTATTTTCATCATTTTCACTAATACAAGTATCGCTACTTGAATTATTATCTTTGTGGTGGTCGATAAATTTCAAGGGTTTAATGGGGGAATTTCCATCATTCGATTCGGATTGAAAGTGTTCGGGACTTGGACTCACCAAGTTATCCTGAAAATTATCTCGATTAATTTCTCGCAATAGCATATCTACCGATTCTAAAACGTTAGTAAATCAATAACAAATGCATATAATAACATAAACTAATAATTATCAATAATTAATAATAATTTAACAAAAGATACATACCATTTTCCAATTTGAAGATATCAGTCATAACTGCTGGTATCACTGTTCAATCAATACGCCAGAATAGTAAAGATTAGAGGGTATTGTTTATCAAAATCCCTGGTTAAAAGTTTTAGCAGTTTTGCTGTGATTTCAAAAAATGTTTGAATTTTTCCCAATTAGGAAATCCAATGTTTACATTTTTGATAAACCAAGATTTTATGATAAATAAAGTGATGATAAATGAAGTAGTGGCTTATAAACGAAGAATAAGTCATACCACTCATATGGATCATTAAATTGAAGTTTCAAAAATCGTGTTATTCGTCTTTTTTTTAAAAAAAATTACAACAAAAAAAATTATGGTGTATCTAATTCAACACTAGGATTAAAATATCTTGAATAAACGTTGTTAGAAGTTTGATCTTTATGAACCTTATAAACAGACATCCATCTAGGTATAATTATAGGTCCAACTATGTAATGGTTCATAAGTAATATTTATGTAATGGTTCATAAGTAACATTTATGTAATGGTTCATAAGTAACATTTATGTAATGGTTGTATTATAATGGTTTAATGGTTCATACGTAACAGTTGTTTTGTAATGGTTATTGTTACTATCTTTTGTTTGTTTATATGGTTGCAAAAAAATTAAACTTTGAACCCTGCATTGTACTGTTTGATGACATTGAAATGAATGAAGTAAAAGAGCTTGGTTTAGCGTGGTTTTATTCACTAACGCATGGCAGGTTTACATTGCATGTTAAATAACACAATTACATAACACAATTACATAACAGTACTCTATAGCATTAGCGCGATTTATAAAATTATATAGCACTACTACAAACACTAATACAAACACATTACAAACATCATTACAAACACTATCACAAACACTATTTCTATTAAACACTATTTCTATTAAACACTATTTCTATTAAACACTATTTCTATTAAACACTATTTCTATTAAACACTATTTCTATTAAACACTATTTCTATTAAACACTATTTCTATTAAACACTATTTCTATTAAACATTATTTCTATTAAACACTATTTCTATTAAACACTATTTTTATTAAACACTATTTCTATTAAACACTATTAAATTGTTTTTATTAATACTACTATTAAGACTACTTTGGTCAAGAATTTTTATTGAACATTCATGAAAAAAAACAACTATTATTCTATTAATTCTTTTACGTGTCGTCAGTAGTTATTACTATGTCAAAAACCTTATTGCCATCATTATCGTTGCCATTATCATTAATACTTTCTTATTGCCATTATTGCAATTATTGTAATTGACATTATTATTGAGTTTCTCTTATTGCAATTATTGTAATTGACATTATTATTGAGTTTCTCTTATTGTTATCATTGTTATTGCCATTATTATTGAGTTTCTCTTATTGGTTTTCATTTCTTCTATAATTAGTCTTGTTTACGTTTTGTCCAAATCGGGTATAATCACTTGCATATTAATTTTTTTTTATTTTTAGTTTTTTTTGTTAAAACCAACACCAAAACAAAATAGATAATAGACTAACTCAATAAGCAAACAAATAAATAAAAAAATAAATAAAAATATTAATTAATAATAATGAAACTACTATGTCTATTAATCTTGGTTTATATTTATATTAAAAGTTTTTTATTTAAATTATGATCCAATTCTCGATTAATTTATTTTTTTCAATTCTTTTTTTTTTTTTTTTTTTTTTTTTTTTTTTTTTTTTTTTTTTTTTTTTTTTTATATTTTTTTTTTTTTTTTTTTATTATTATTTTTTTTTTTTTTTTTTTTTTTTTTTTTTTTTTTTTTTTTTTTTTTTTTTTTTTTGGCGTATAAATTGGAAATTTGATTTTCGGCTATAAAGATTAATTCAATTCTTTCTAATACTACTACTACTATTAGTACAATGACATCTTCTCCTTTTCAACCGGTGGTTGATAGATATACCAATTTTCATCAAAAGCAGCTATTTGATCATTGGAATGATTTAAGTTTGCAGCAACAACAGCAATTTGTGGATCAGTTACAAAAATTTGATCCCGATCAAATCAGTGACCAGGTTAAATCAGCATTACAAACTTCAAAATTGAATAGTTGTAATAATAATCTTACTCAATTACCTCAACAACTGTATGCTAGTTCTATTGATATTGATAAAGATACTAAAAAAAATTGGGAATCAATTGGGTTAAAAGCCATAGCCGATAATCAGGTAGCAGTAATATTAGTTGCTGGGGGTCAAGGAACTAGATTAGGTTCAAGTGATCCCAAAGGTTGTTATGATATTGATCTTTTTTCCAAGAAATCATTATTTCAATTACAAGCTGAAAAAATTTCAAAAATTGAAACTTTAGCTAAAATTCAATATCCTCAAAGTTCACCATTCTTATACTGGTATATTATGACATCAGAACAAACTAGAAGTAAAACTGAAGAATTTTTCATTAACAATAATTATTTTAACTTACAGAAACATCAAATTATCTTCTTTAATCAAGGTACTTTACCTTGTTTTGACTTAAATGGAGAAAAAATTTTACTCAAATCACAATATCAAATTTGTGAATCTCCAGATGGTAATGGAGGGTTATATAATGCTTTAATAAAAAATCAAATTTTGGATCATATGAATCAACATGGTATTAAACATATTCACCTTTATTGTGTTGATAATTGTTTAGTTAAAATAGCTGATCCTTTATTTTTAGGCTATTGTATCGATAAACAGTTAGAAGTAGGTACTAAGGTCGTTAGAAAACGTGATTATAATGAATCGGTGGGATTAATTGTTCTGAATAATTCTAAACCTTGTGTTATTGAATATTCTGAAATTTCTTCAGAATTAGCCAAAAAAACTGAACCTGAAGATGATTCTAAATTATTTTTAAGAGCAGCAAATATTGTTAATCATTATTATAAAGTTGAAGCTTTAAATGAAAATATTAACGATTGGATTAAAAGTTTACCATTACATATTGCCAAAAAGAAAATCCCTACTTTAGAATGTAATAAACCTTCAGAACCAAATGGGATCAAATTAGAGCTATTTATTTTTGATATTTTCCCATTAATTAGTATGGAAAAATTTGGATGTTTGGAAGTTGAAAGAAAACTAGAATTTTCTCCATTAAAAAATTCTAATGATGCCAAAAATGATAATCCAAAAACTTGTAAATCTGACTATTTGAACTTATGTACACAATGGATAAAACAAAACGGAGGTATTGTTCCTGAAAATGCATTTGTCGAGGTCAGTGCATTAACAAGTTACAATGGTGAAGGTTTGGAATTTGTTAATGGTAAAACTTTCCAAAATGGTGATATTGTTTGATTGGGTAATGGTTCAAAATGGAAAATAATTTATCAAATAGAGGTTAAGTTAATAAATTTTGTTGACGATTGGTAAAATGTAAAATGTAAAATGTGAAATGTAACCATCCGTAGATATATTAAACTAAGTTGTATCATACATACAAGATAATTAAACGAAATAAACAAGAAGTAACAACCTTTTTAGGACATAGTATAAAGGTTGACAAAAAAAGATAATTATTTGGCTTAAATGAAAGAAAATGTTAACTTTGATGTTGTAGAATCAAAATTAAAAACCAAGTTTTTAAACCAATTAATGTTATACAATATTTTTATCATATTCGAGATAATGAACAGAATACTAAGAAAAACGTTTATTTTCTCAAAACTGATGATATTATTGTTTGATATTGAATGTAGATGGGTTGAAAAGATTTGACAAAGTAACCTTGTCAAGTAGTCAAAACTTCACATTAAAGTTCAGGTTTGAAACAAGTATAAAGTCGATCGTTTTAATTGTTTAGTTACAAATTATTAGCAATAGGTACTTTTTAAAACTAAGTCTTGTCTATTGCTATGTTTTATATTTGCAAATGATTGTAGTTCATAGGTTTGCTCTTTTTTATTATTCAAAATTTTTTTTTTTGCTGCAATGTGGTATTTTGCAATCAAAAAAATTATAATTTATGGTTATCAAAGGAAAACATTAATTCAAATCATTAACCAATGTCTGAGTATTTATATGGTAGAAATTAAAGCTGAGATTGTTGTCAGTACAAAAATTGGATAGCAAAGGAAGTTTTTGTGGTTTCAATAGAAATTGATCCTTTCCATTAAAAAAATATTAAATATAAGCTAAAGTCTGACTAAACTCAGATTGAACATGCAAGATATTTACAAAATAAAAAAATAGTAAATAAAAAAATGCATACATACATATATACTTATATATATATATATATATATATATATATATATTATACTTGATATCATGTTATCAGTTTTACAATGCAAAATAACGGTTTAAAACCATTTTTGCTGTAAAAAATTATGTTGGCTATGAAATTTTGATTTTGTGTGAGATACGCGGTTAGTGGCCAATCATGGAACCAATCAGTTGACAGTCAGTTATCGGTGAATTGTTTGTCAGTTGTTGGTGAATTGTTTGTCAGTTGTCGGTGAGTTGTTTTTCAGTTGTCGGTGTGATTCCAGGCTCACTAACATTATCTTATATTTTATCCCCAGTAGAGGCAAATACGAATTTAAAACTGGAGAAGCTTGCGCGGGGGAACAAACCGAACCAAGGAAAACATGTTAACGTTTTCTTCAATGAAACCAAACCAAAAGTATAAACCTCAAGGTTTTTATGACTTCTTACACTTTTGGAAAACTCTGACTATTAAACATGTAAAAAATTTTAAAAAAATAAATTAGTTAATGTAAAAAAATTAAGAAGAAATAAATATTGATTAATGTAAAAAAATTAAGAAGAAATAAATATTGATTAATGTATATTGATTAATGTATATTGATTAATGTATATTGATTAATGTTATGAATTATGAAGAAATAAATATTGATTAATGTTATGAATTATGAAGAAATAAATATTAGTTATTGAAGAAATAAGTATTAGTTAATGTTATGAATTTTATGAATAAGTATTGATTAATGTTAATGTTTTTTTATGAATAAGTATTGATTAATGTTAATGTTTTTTATGTTTTTTATTATATTTTGTTTTGTAATCATAATTTTTTTCTATTTTTGGGATTAGGGTTATTTTTTTATAAATATTTAAGCAAAAAATCCTGTTATAGCTACTTGCATGGAATTGTACTATGTGGATTACAATGTAGGCGTTGAAAACAACAGAAAAATATCTGCCAATCATTTTATTAAACCAAGCTTTAAACCAAATTGAAAAAAAAAAAAAAAAAAAAAAAAAAAATTAGAATTGCCTTACAGTTGCAAAATTTATATTAATGCCAAACCATTTTTGAGTCATTGATAACTGAATAGTAGATCTAATAGGTTAAATTCATTTAAATTCGCTTCAAATTAAAAAGGTTGACAAGAAATAACTACCAAAAGTTTTCATTCTTTTTTTTTTGTTTCTTTATTTCTTTGTTTCTTTCTCGGTAAACCCCATATTATTTCTCGGTTGCTATTCACGTAATTAAATTTACTTATTTATTTATTCATTTTATTTCAGTTGATTAAATTTTTATTTTTCTTTTGAAAGGGCCATCTGGAGAAATTTACTTGCTTTTTTTGTTTAGCTAGTTGTATATTGTTGAAAATGGTTCGAAGAAATAGCAATGCTCCCAGATTACCAGTGATAGCCACCATTGATATTGGTACAACTTCGGCTAGAGCCATCTTATTCACTGATAAAGGTGAAGAACTATCAAAACATCAAATTGAATATAGTACATCAGCATCAGAATTACCAGCAGAATCTTCAAATACCGATCAATTTAGAAGGCGATCCAGTTTAATGAGACATAATCAACCAATTTTCTCAGCCGCTGGTATAGCAATATCAATTAGTGATAATATCTTAATCGAAAATAATGCTGCCTCCGTCGGTCCAACATTGAGATTTCCCCAACCAGGGTGGGTCGAATGTATGCCGGTCCATATATTGGCCAACGCTGTTCAATGTTTAGTTGCTTGTTTAATTGACTTACGGAAAATCAACGAAAATCCTGATGTTCAAATCAAGTATAAAATTAAAGCAATTGGTATAGCTAATATGCGTGAAACTACAATTGTCTGGTCTAAAAAAACTGGGAAACCTCTTTGCAATGGTATCACTTGGACTGATACAAGAACTGCGGAAATTGTTCAACATTTACAAAAAACTACTGATGAAGAAACAAAAGCAAAATTAAAGTTGAAAACTGGGTTACCTTTATCAACTTATTTCTCGGCCGCTAAATTAAGATGGTTAATTGATAATGATGATATTATTCGAGAAAAATATGAATCGGGTGATGGTGATTTAATGTTTGGTACTGTTGATACTTGGTTAATATATCATATGACTAAACAAAAATCTTTTGTTTCCGATGTCACCAATGCTTCAAGAACCTATTTTATGGATTTAGAAACTCGAGATTATGATGATGAATTATTACAATTTTGGGATATCGATCCTACAAAAATTCATTTCCCAAAAATAGTATCAAGTTCAGAATTTTATGGTTCTTTCCAAGCTCCAAATTTTTTAAATTTGGGTTTTCATGATAAATTCACTGATGAAGCTTATACAATTTTAAAAACTTTGAGTGGTGTACCAATTTGCGGTTGTTTAGGTGATCAATCAGCTTCTTTAGTAGGTCAATTAGCTTTAAAATCCGGTTCTGCTAAATGTACTTATGGTACTGGTGCTTTCTTATTATATAATACTGGTACAAAAAAATTAATCAGTGATCATGGTGCTTTAACTACTTTAGGTTATTGGTTTAAAAATTTAGATGGTGAAGCTGGTCAACCTCATTTTGCCTTAGAAGGTTCAATTGCTGTGGCCGGGTCAGTTGTTCAATGGTTAAGAGATAATTTGAAATTAATTGAAAATTCTCATGATATCGGTCCTTTAGCTTCTCAAGTTAAAGATTCAGCGGGAGTAGTTTTCATTCCCGCATTTTCAGGATTATATGCTCCTTATTGGGATCATGGTGCAAGAGGAACTATTTTTGGAATGAGTCAATACACTTCTGCAGGCCATATTGCTCGGGCTGCTTTAGAGGGTGTTTGTTTTCAAGTTAGAGCTATTTTAAGAGCAATGACTGAGGATGCCGGATCCTCTGAAGATTTCTTAGAAGATGTTGATACAAAAGCTCTTTTATCAACTTTAGCTGTTGATGGAGGTATGTCTAAAGCTGATGAAGTCTTACAAATTCAAGCCGATATTTTAGGTCCTTGTGTCGAAGTTAAACGTGCATTAATTTCAGAATGTACCGCATTAGGGGCAGCAATAGCTGCTGGTTTATCTTTTGAAGATGAAGAAGATCGTTTATGGAAAGATATGGATGATTTAGTCGATAAAATTCAAGGTGATAAGAACGTGAATGTATTTTCTGCAAAACTTCCTGCTGATGATAGACGAAAATTATGGAGAAGGTGGCAAAAAGCTATTGATAGAGCAACTGGTTGGTTAGATGATGATGATCATTAGATATAATTTAGAGATAGTAATGTATAAATATATATATTCAAACACATTTGCATCTATAAATAAAAAATCAATAGTTTAAACCAGTTACAGGTTTTGTGGTGATCTTTACTGGGTCATAATTATTAATCCTATTGTAACTTATTTGTTTAGATATGATTTAGATATAATCAGTAGATGTTATTCTTAGTTGCTAAAAAATTTGACTGAGATATTACAATTATGGTATATTAATAAGTTTACTTCATATCTCGCTTTGGTCGCTATCACTGTAGTCATCAATGTCAACAATATCCGGTTGTTCAAAGACTACTTGCATGTTCTCAGCATTTGGTACATTTTTGGAATTATGTAAATCGTCGATATCAAAGATACTATATTTTTCAGTAGTTTCCAGTTTTGTTGGTTTTTTGGGTGACAAAGTTGACTTCAAATCGGTAAAGAATTGACTAGTTTTCACATTGAAACCATCTTGATTGAAAATGGTTGAGGCTTTCTTTTTAAGGTTAAACTCGTCATGACTGAAAATTGTCGAAGCTTTCTTTTTGAAATCATCTTGATTAAAAAGATTGGATGCTTTTTTCTTCAACATATTTGTATTTCGAGTTATCAATTCATCAGAGGTTTCAAATAAATTAGAAGCTTTTGCTTTAAAATCAAATGCTTTTGAAAGTAAGTCGTCATTAAAAATTAATGATTGTTTCATGATTGGTGATTTTGATGGGGTAGTTTCCATGGGTTGAACTAGAGTACCAGAACAGTTTTCTTGGTTTACTTTTGATACTTTATTAGTCAATGGTGAAAGGGGATTATTTAGTTGAAAATGCAGTTTATGATGTTCAAGTTGATGTTTTTGTGAATCTCGTTCGTTTGAATCAATTTGTCGAGGTTGTTGATGTATTTGGATTTGCCGATCATCTTGGTCATTTTCATTTTGTTCATTTTTGATGTTAGCTAGTGTTTCTTTAGTTTCCTGATTTACTATTTCGTAGACATTATCAATATTGTTTTCTAACTTTTGATATAGTTTACAATTTTCCAATTTTAATGAAATTTCATTCAATTCAAATTCTAGCCGATTGATTTTTAACTTGTATTCATTTAACTGATGATATTTTTTGGAATATTGTTGTTTCAATTTAGTTTGTTGCTCTTCATAATCGGGTTTTTTTACTTTAACTGTTTTCGATTGATAATTAACTAGATTTTCTTTACCGTTATTGTCTTTGACGGGAGACTTCAAGCGCAGTCTAACAACCTTTAAATCTATATTCTCCCCTGTTAAAGGTGCCAATGGTTGTCTATTAATTACACTCATACCCGTGGCAATGGCTGCAAAAAAAAAAAATAACAGTACAAATATATATATATATATATATGTATATGTATATATGTATACGTAACAAAAATCAAACTAGTGTAAACCTATGATAAAACAAATGTTACGAAAGTAAGAGTCCCAACAATCAATTATTCCTTTTACACAATCATCTAATGCATCTTACTCATCTGTTTCCTCATTAAGACTAATTAAAAACAAAATGTGGCAGATTTTTGCAACCCATCGAGACCCATTTCCTATTTCGGCTAATTATCAACATTGGGGGGTCGTGTACCATGATCAAACTTTTTCATGTGAAATAAAAATCTAGAGCACTCATAAAGAAGAAATGATTGCCATCGAAATTGAATCAGTAATTAATCATGGGTAGTGTTAAGTTATATACTGTATTGGGTTTAGTTATTTACTTTTTATATATGGTTACATATAAATGTCATGAATTGCAAGAAACTCCTTTGAAACATGCGACTGAAAATGTGTTACATCCTTTAAGTCATACCCATAATCAACTTTGTGAGTATATTAGTAAAGGACAAGTAATTCTTCATCCTTATGTATTACAAATTGAAGGATTTTTAGATCAAAATATTCATAAATCAAAATTTTTTATTGATTATGAAATTGAATCAAAAATTCTGACTTTTAAAATTCATTATTATAGACATATTTATCCTTTGATTATTAAAGGGTTTCAATATATCAGTTTATTTGAAAAGTATGTTTATGATCAATCAGTAATTTCCTACAATAGAGGGGTTGTATTGTACAATACTTTATCTAGTAAAGTTACTGAATTAATCAAGTAAACTGTCGATTTATGACTTGTGTATAATGATTTGATTTATATAGTATTCCTAATTAATATATAATTTGTTCAATGGCAAATGTAGTATATTCATAAAACTATGGCAACTATCAAAAAAGATATGTATCATCACTATCACAAAAAGATCATAATTGTATTATCACAACACTATCATATTATCTATCCACAATTCTAAAACAAATTCTATATCTACAATTCAATTATATACACCACACTCTATAAACTCTCCATCCACTCAATCTGATAACTCTATCAACTCTATCAACTCTATCAACTCTATCAACTCTATCAACTCTATCAACTCTATCAACTCTATCAACTCTATCAACTCTCTATCAACTCTATCAGCTCTCTATCAATTCTTTATCAAGTATGGTTTGTTTACATACTTTTTGCTTTATTTATTTACTTCTATTTTACCATAAAAACTATTCTGAAGTATGAAATCTATCAAGGGTCCTACAGTTCTATTAAAGGTCATAGAGTTGTATCAGTTTGAGTATGTGTCCATCTTAACCAAATATCCACAACTTAGACGTGTCTACATAATCATATACCAATCTTACTTGCTTCAAACAGTCTACTTTGCTTTGGTTGCTTGATGGTCGGGTTTAATCGTTTTTTGGTTGAATCGTCATTTTTGCAGCATTTTATCTCACTATACAAATTTTGAAATTTGGAGGCTAATTTTTGAATAGTCTTTCTTTCTAAACGTTTGGGGGAGATAATTTGGGATATCGGTGGTCTTACATTGTATATTTCACTATTATTCGTTGTAATAGTTGGATCAAAAGTTTCGACAGTCGACATCACGACTAAAAACTGACTTTTGTATCGAGTATTGAATCTGGGGTAATACTATTGATACTTTGGATTATCGTAAAATCTATTGAATTGACTCGAATCTTGACAATAATATCTTTTGGAATTTGTTGCTACTCTGCTATTTATCTGCTTTACGCTATTGAAAGGTGTGGTGTCATTTTCATTGTCAATTGTCAATAATAATTACTACTTGTGAACTGACTTGAATCTGTTCATTCTGCTGAATTGACTAGCTGCTTTAATTTGGAGTTACTGATTTTTTCAATTGTATGGTACAGTTGGAACTCCCTTTGAATTTGTTCAATTACTTTCTATTGTCGGCTTACTTTGTTACTTTTGACTACTTTTTGTTATTTGCTTTCAAATAAATGATTGATCAATCCAATGAAGCAACGGGTTTGCTTTCACATGTCTCCAACGATAATCATTTATCACCAAGATCCATGAGATCAATTCAAAAACATCACTCTAAGACCAATCGATTACTTAATTCAAGACATATTTCTATGATAGCAATTGGTGGAATAATTGGTACTGGCCTATTCATCGGAATAAGAAATACTTTAGTCAATGGACCTTGGTTAAGCTTATTAAGTTATTGTTATGTGAGTATTCTATGTTACATCGTTATCATGACTGTTGGAGAAATGTCCTGTTTTTTACCAATTAATGGATCATTATGTCAATTTCAATTTCAATTCTTATCAAAATCTATTGGTTTATCAATCAACTTGATATATTGGTTAAGTTGGTCAATCACTTTAGCTTTAGAACTATCTTTGATTTATACGATAATATCATGGTGGCATGATTTTCAATATCCAACTATGATTACCTTTGCTTTCTGGTTATTATTTTTGATTTCAAATCTTTTACCAGTAAATAATTACGGTGAAATTGAAAGTTTTATCACTATAATTAAAATTGGATTTATTATTACTTGGATTATTATTAGTATAATCTTTATTTTAAAAAGTGAAATAGGTTTCAAATATTGGCATGATGCTAATCACAGTTTTCCAACATTTTATAATTTGACTTCGTCATTAATTTCTGCATGTTTTACCTTCCAATCAATTGAATCAGTAGCTATATGCTCTGGTGAAATTAAAAATCCCGAAATAAATATTCCAAAATCAATAAAGTATGTGATGGTTCGGATAATCGTATTTTATATTGGTAGTTTATTCTTACTTACATTGATGATTTCTTCTCAAGACCCAAGATTAGGTGGTAATGGTTCTGAATCTGATATTTTTCAATCACCGTTTCTAATTGGTTTAATCAATTGTGGATTTCCTACAAGCTCAATAGTTTTAAGTTTGTTCAATTTAGTTATTTTGATTCTGATCATGTCAGCAGCTAATTCCAATGTCTATTTTGGTTCAAGATGTTTAATATCAATAACTGAATCCGGGTATTTGCCAAACTTTATTTTAAAAACTGCCAATGGCGTCCCTTATATTGCAGTTATATTGACATCTACAGTGGGTTTGTTATCCTTACTATTAAAGTACAAATCAGTTGAAACTGTTTTCAATTTGTTAATCAAACTATGCTCAACTGCAGGTTTATTGATGTGGATTTTCATCTTATTGAGTTATTTGCGGTTTAGAAAAATACTAGACCATAACCACATCGAATACCAATCATTACCTTATAAATCTAAGTATCCTAAACTTATGATAAATTTAGCTTACTTTGGTATTATTAATGTTAGTTTGATTGTGTTATTGAATGGTTTACCTAATTTCTACAATTTAGAATGGGATGATTTAATAAGTAGTTATTTAACGGTAACTATTCTTCTTTCATTGATTATAGGATTCAAACTATATTGGAATGAACCGTGGTTAATCCCCTTAGATCAAATAGTATTACCTTCAACATACACATTGTGCAGGACCGGAGTTTCAAAATGAGCATTAATGATTTATAATTGTGAAAATATGGATATTACTGATAAACAAATCTCCATTGATAGTTGATAATGTTAAAGGATTATTTGAAATACTGGAAGCTATTGTTGGTATTTGCCATATCTTACCCGATTTTTATACTTACAAGAGTCTGTCCGATTCTGCAAGACCTATCACAATTGCAAATTGAATCAGTTCAACCATTTACGTATCAAATTTGTTTAGCAGGTAACAAAGTTTTATATCCAGTTGTTTCGAAAGCAATTATTCCCAATTATGAATATTTTGTAAAACCTCAAATTATAAAACTTGATAACACGATTGCATTTACTAAGACAGTTAATGACATTAAGTTTAAGTATAATTCAATTGAACAAAAGTTCCAAATTCATCGTAAAATCAATTTTGTTTCTCAAAAAATTATGATCATCATCAATAAATTGAATTATAATTATTTTGTTTATCTTCATCCAACGGTTACAAAATACTGGAGTTTATTTCAATTGAAAACCCAATACTATATCAAACTTGGTTTCATTCAAATTAAATATCATCTTTCAATAGTCAAGGACAAATTTCTAATCATTGTGGAAAGGTTTTCCGATTATGTAGGGTACAAGCTTTCTCAATGGTTTGATAAAGTTAAGGCGATTGAATTTATTGCGAAGATACTCAATTGGTTGGATCAAATTTTTGATAAGTTATTATCAAAAACTAGAGAATATTCTTTCTATGACAAGAAGGAATTTTTAAAAGCTGAATTTAAGAACTTGACAAGATTTAATCAATTTTATAGATTCAATTCTTCAATTAATTTAGTTGAGTTGGTTAATAATCTCTTGCATGATGCTCAGCAAAAATTTTCATCTGTTGGTGATACATTTAAAGGGGAAAAATCAGAATTTGAACAAAATTTAGAAAGTGAGTTAGAGCTTGAACACGAAGAAGAAATTGAAGAAGAAAATGAAAATGAGCTTTTTGATGATGTTATTGAAGAATTAGAGAATAATAATGGAACATTAGATTCAATTGAAGAAGAAACTTTTTTTGAGACACCTCAAACATCAGAAATTCAGGAAGACATTTCACCAGTTGAAATCACCATTGATACGACATCTATTGATGAAATTGACTCTGATGATTATGACGAATCAGAAGACGAAGGGCCTTTCACAATAAAACTCACGTCTACTATAACTATCACCCAAGATGCTGTGGCAACTGATGAGATAAGTGTTGATAACGTCAGTGATGATATAAAACAAATAAATCAAGAATTATTCAATTGGGAAAAAAAAGTGAATAATACGATAAATTTAGCAACTAAGAATCTTGAATTAGAATTGAAACCAAAATTAGATAAAATTTTTGATGAAATTAAGCCAATTGTGACTGAGAAACTAACTAATATCCAAATAAAAAATTATCAAAATTATCAAAATTTGAACAAAAAGATTTTAGAGATAAATCGAGACTATGAAAAGATTTATAGCAGCAATGATACAAGTATTGAAACAATTAGTCGACAAGAGATTCGCGATGATATTAAAGAAGCATACGAATTTGATGAAGAAAGTATTGAGCAAGTGCAATTAACATTGATTGTCAATCATGAATCAATTTTAAAAGAATATTTTTTAGTATTACAAGATACGATTGATATCTTAGAATCATTCTCAGAAACAGCTGTCGGTGAATTTACAAAAAAATTCACCAATACATTGGAGGAATTGCAAGTTGATGATGAAGTATTATGGAATAGCTGGAAAACATTCTATAAAATCAAAGATAAAATTTTTGAATATCGCAATAATATTTATAATGCTGCCAATGACTATAAAACTCGAGATATTAAATCATTAAACCTAGATGTGGTTGGACTTAATGAATGGAATGAATATGTTACCAATATAAATTTTCATTTAAAATTTATAACTGATGATAATGATGAATACATGAAATTAATAAGAGCGCAAGCTAATATAGCATTTCAACTGAGAGAAGAATTAGTAAGAAAAATCGAAAATGAAAAGCAAGAATTAATTAGGAAACAAGAATTAGAAAAGTTGGAGCAAGAAAAATTGGCACAATTGAAAGAAAAGTTATTGGTGGAAGAACTAAAAAAACAAATTAAAGTTGAAAATTTGAATGAAACTGAAAGAATAATAGATCAAATTGAAGATTTTACAGAGCAACCATCAATTTCAGATTCAACCTCGATTTCTACTACTGTTTCTAAAATTAAAGTTGAAAATTTGAATGAAACTGAAAGAATAATAGATCAAATTGAAGATTTTACAGAGCAACCATCAATTTCAGATTCAACCTCGATTTCTACTACTGTTTCTAAAATTAAAGTTGAAAATTTGAATGAAACTGAAAGAATAATAGATCAAATTGAAGATTTTACAGAGCAACCATCAATTTCAGATTCAACCTCGATTTCTACTACTGTTTCTACATCAATTTCTACATCAATTTCAACAACTATTTCTACATCATTATCGATAATTCATGAATCAATTAAACCAACGGATGAAAATTTTGAAGATCATTTAAGTGACGATGAAAAAACTGATGATGAAGTATCTGAAATGGAAGAAAATCAAAATGAAGATATTTAGAAATTGAATACGATTTCGTTGAAGTTTTTCAAACATAAATCCAATCAATGACTTGAAAATGTGAACAACAATTTCGGCATATTCTTATCATTGATACCATTAATACCATAGTTGATAATCAACATAAATAACAATCAATTAATTATTATGTATAACTATATAACAAACCACAATATTAACCAAATTATAATATAATAAACAAAAATATTAAAATTATTATGTACAACTATATAATTACAAGCAACAATATAAATTATAATCAAAGTATTATAAACTATTAGAATTAATGACTATGTTGTTGTATCAAGTGTAGAGGTGTTTCTTTTTTTTTTGCAACCAGTGTCAACTTGCATATGACCATTGGTTATTGTCAACTTAGTCTCAATTCGGTAATTAATGACACCCATTAATCCGAAAATCAGGAATTATCAATCAAAAAATTTCGGGTTCATGTGATTGTCACTGATATCATTTGATAACTATAAACAAAAATTAATACAACAAAACACAACACAAAAAATTAACAAACCAATCATTGTTAAACAATTGAAAATCAAACCATTGATTATTAAACAATTGTTTTGAAATTTATCATTTAATCAAAAATAAAAAATTTCAATACACTTCTAATAATACCATTATCCTAAACACCATTACAATACTTTTAATCATACATACTTTTAATCATACATACTTTTAATCATACATACTTTTAATCATACATACTTTTAATCATACTTTTAATCATACATACTTCTAATCCTACATATTAATATCATTATTCCTTTTTTTTTTCATTTCATCTTCTGTTCTATCATCTGAGTTTGTCTTTTCCTGTGTCTTGTCGTTTTATGTGGTCTTGTCTTGTCTGGTGTTTTTTGTTTGTATTGGGTTGCCCCTTCTTATCGGGAGTTATCATCCAATCAAATGTGAGGGTTATGATTTTGGGCAAATTCTCATAACCAATAAAATAAAGATTGTTCTGTGACACAACAAATCAATAGCAACTGTTACTATTGGATACAATTGACATCATCGTTTACTATTACCATATTGCAAAACCAATCTACTGCACCTCTACCAACCCAATAATCAGGTCAGTAACTACTACTATTAATACTATTAATACTATTACTACTATTAATATTAAGGCGATGAAAATTGAGCTATTTTCTTTCAACTACTAAATCGAGTAATATATTGAGTTATTTACTATTTTTGACATCAACGTTTTTTTTTTTTTTTTATAGTGGTTGAGTCAAGTTGAGTTGAGTTATTTACAGTTGAGGCTATTTACAGTTGAGGCTATTTTCGTTCGTGCATGGTGCCATTGATATCATTTGCTCAACCAAACAATTGAATTTATACTGTAGCCAATTGATATCATCATTTGTTCAACGAGAATTGTTGTTGTCATAACCAATTGATTGATTTTTCAAGTGTCTTTTTTCAGTTTCAGGTAGATTATGTAATGGAATGAATTTTGGCAATACTAGTTTAATTCCGAATTTTGTAATTCATTGTTTCAAGGAGGAGCAGGAAGAATAAGAGGAGGAGGAGGAGAAGTTTTGTTTACTTGTAATCATCTTGATAATGATATATCTTGGGTTTAGCAAAGCTAAACCCCGATGATATCATCATGTAAAAACCTTGCAAAAATTGATCGTTCAATGTTCCAAACCATAGTAATTGCAGTAATTGAAGTAATTGATAGTCATCTAAGTTCAAGTTAACACCTGTTATTAAACTCCTCTTTCACCAGTTGATCTCCAAATTCTATTTTCAAGTTTAACTCCATGCTCAACTACACATATATTGTCAAAATTAATCTCAAATTCCGTCAAGTTTCAAGCTGTTCAAATTAATTGAACAGTTCCAGTTTGATTTAAATGTCTTTGGTTTTCTTTTCACTCACTTTTCTTGGTGTTATTGTGATCTTTTCTCATTTTTATTTGATTTGATTTTTCTTTATGGTTGATTGAAACTTTTAGAATATTGGTTCTGGTGCTAGTTTTTGCAAATGTTAATTAATTCGACACCTAATCATCGATTGAACCAGGACTCTAGGTATTGGTAATGCCATTTCTATCTACTTTTTTGTTGGTGGAAGATAGAGGCACCAATTTATCAATTTGGCTGCGAAAAATGGTTGCAAAATATTGGGTGATACAAACTGAGATAAGACCAGATAACAAATTTATCCGATAAGCGAAATGCTGGCACAATATAAATGATAACATAACAATATCGATATACGATAGCTTATCTCTCGAGAATACAATAAACATTGCGCTCTTAAAAAGAATAAACATTAAACCCAAATAATTGATCTAGCAAAAACAAACAAATGGTTATTGAAACCCAATAATTGACTATTCTCAGGAATTGACGATTCTCAAGAATTGACTATTCCAAAGAATTGACTATTCCCAATAATTGACTATTCTCAAGAATTGACTATTCCCAAGAATTGACTATTCTCAAGAATTGACTATTCCAACTATTCCCAAAAATATTGACTATTTTTATCTACAAGAGTAAATTTCTAAATATCAGTAAAGTGGCTAACATGTAGAAATTAGTAGAACAATCGAAGAAAGTCCCGAATTTAAATAATCGAAAAAATAATATTACTAATATTGTATTTCGATGATTTATATCGTAACATAAATTCAAGTTTTAATGTTAACTATTTATGTCGACAAAATGATTGTATTGAAAAATTCATATTAGTAGCTTAACAAAAACCAATAAAAGAAGAAGAAACAATCCATCATTTCTTTATTGATTTATAGTTATCAAAGTTATCAATGGTCTTATCCATCAGTTCTTTATTGATTTATAGTTATCAAAGTTATCAATAGTCTTTTTTTTTTTATTTTTTTTTGCTTTCTTTTCCTAGTTTTTAAACCCCCTGGTTTAATATTAGTCCAATCCAATAGTTTTAATTGGATTTCATATTGTTTCAATAATTTTATTTCTCCTATTCTCTGTTATCTTATCGTCCCACCATCCAAGTCAAGCCTCACTGGATCCAGCCCCACTAGATTCACTATTAATTTATCTCCTAACCAATAGTAGCCTTATCAATAATCACCTCCACATAAAGAAGTTTCCTATTTCAAAAGGGGTCCTATAGACCGAAATCTCCATCCACACACGACAAATTGAAAAACCAATAATCATTAATTATCCCCCATTAATTATCCCCCATTAATTATCTTAATGTATATTACCATATTCATTATCATATACACTATTATACATTATTATATTTATTATATTTATTATCATATTCCATTTTGTTTTTTATATTATTTTTCATTTTATATTATTGCTTTGTCAGTTTCTTTATTATTGTCTTTCATTACCGTATCCTGATAATAAAGCTTCCTGATTCCTGATTAAGTCAGGTTTTTTTTGTCGGATTGCGAGCCCTGAGTGAGAGTTTTTTTTTTTTTTTATTTCCTGAAATTATTTTTAAATAATTTTTAATTCGGGAGGGAAAAAGCAATTTCTCAACCGGGATATATAAAGATTACGATAGTACCCAAGAATAAAATCAAATTCTATCTAATTCTTTAGATAAACAATAAGTCAATTCTTAGTTTAAATACTATTGTTATATTATCATGGTTTCTATAACTGAACAAACTGCTATATTAGCTAAATATCTTGATTTACCTCAAAATGGTAAAGTTCTTGCTGAATACGTTTGGATTGATTCCGAAGGTCAAACTAGATCAAAATGTCGAACTTTAAACAAAAAACCAACTAGTTTAGATGATTTACCAGAATGGAATTTCGATGGTAGTTCCACTGGTCAAGCTCCTGGTCATAATTCCGATATATATATCAGACCAGTTGCTTATTATAAAGATCCTTTTAGAAAAGGGGATAATATCATTGTTTTAACTGAATGTTGGAATAATGATGGTACTCCAAATAAATTCAATCATAGACATGAATGTGCTAAATTGATGAAAGCTCATGAAGATGAAGAAATTTGGTTTGGTTTAGAACAAGAATATACTTTATTTGATCAATACGATCAACCATATGCTTGGCCTAAAGGAGGTTTCCCAGCTCCTCAAGGTCCTTACTACTGTGGGGTTGGTACTGGTAAAGTTTACGCCCGTGATGTTATTGAAGCCCATTATAGAGCTTGTTTATATGCTGGTATTAACATTTCCGGGATTAATGCCGAAGTGATGCCATCACAATGGGAATTCCAAGTTGGTCCATGTACTGGAATTAATATGGGAGATGAATTATGGATTGCCAGATATTTATTACAAAGAGTTGCTGAAGAATTTGGTGTCAAAATATCTTTCCATCCAAAACCATTGAAAGGGGATTGGAATGGTGCTGGTTGTCATACTAATGTTTCTACTAAAGATATGAGAAAACCAGGAGGAATGAAATTAATTGAAGAAGCTTTATCTAAATTAGCTAAAAGACATAAAGAACATATCTTATTATATGGTTCCGATAATGATATGAGATTAACTGGTAAACATGAAACTGCTAGTATGGGTAATTTCTCATCTGGTGTTGCTAACAGAGGTGCTTCTATCAGAATCCCAAGACAAGTTGCTAAAGAAGGATATGGTTACTTTGAAGATAGAAGACCTGCTAGTAACATTGATCCTTATTTAGTTACTGGTATTATGGTTGAAACTATTTGTGGTTCAATTCCTGATGCTGATATGACTAAAGAATTTGCTAGAGAAACTAGTGATTAATTGATTAACAAAGGAAGACAAAAATAAAAGATTTTTTTCTTTTAAAAATAAAAAACTATTTGCATAGAAAAGTTGTAAAATTATAAATAATAATCTAATTCAGTTATTATATTATTATATACTTTAATGTATAAAGAGAAGAAAAAAAAAAAGAAAAAAATTTTGTTTAATTAAAAAGTTGGGTGTTTTAGTTCTAGTTTGTTTATTTTATAATTAATTTTGTAATAGAATATGAAAATTAAGTCTTCAATTGTTTGAAATGTAGAAATATTTGATGTTTCGGTTATATTCCCGAAAATTGAGGTTTGGTAACCAGAGTGATAGTTCGAGTCAAATTTAATTAATTGAGATAACATAGAAAAGATCAATAATTAGGATTCGAGCGATGGCTCTAAATATATTATTAGTAATGTTTCTTATAATGTTTTTAGTGTCTCTAATGAAATCTCAAGTGATAGTGATGACAACATCGGGGGGCTTTGAATGTGCCAAACTTTAGTTCATAAAATTTTAATGGGATTGTTTAACCGAGATGTCAGAATTTTTTTGCAATGGGTCATAAACAAAACTATTCAAAAATAATGCAAGACGGCATTGTAGGGGATGTCAACACACAGTTCAAATCGAAATTGTCGATAGTGAACAGTGAACTCCAGAAGCAAAGCAGACTATCATTTTTTTTTTTATTTTTTTTTTTTGCAGCCATAATATAAAGTAAAACCAAATACAATAGAAAAAGCATTTGGTTAATCTATTTTATGGCTGTAAATTTGCTCTGCATTTTTACTTTCTTGAGTATAAGCGTAATCATAGATTTTAAAAAGTCTACATCAAGAAATGCAACAAAATTGTAGGCAATATTTTGAAATGTTAGTCACAACTAATATCCTATTTAAGCGAAAAAGTATCAACATCATAGCATCAATATACTAACGCTTAAAGTGAAAATCTGATTAAAGATACTTATCCAAAATGAATTGAAACCCGTTTGATCATAATTACATAAAAAAAATGGTGAATCTACTTAAAGTCAATCCTTATACCTAACACTGAAGTATATAAATAAATCAGTTTGAAAACATGAATTACAATCATGACTATATAAACATAAAAATGTAATTAGTTTTGCTTGACTGTAAAATTTTTTGTATGAATCATTTTTTTTTTTCTTTTTTGTAGATTTATTCGGCCTATATAGCTTTGTTTTGTCTATACTACATTGTTTGGTTTATTACAACATGGTTTTGATTTATAATAATAATATTTGTACTTTTTCTCTATTTTTTCTTAGTAATTTCTTCCGTTTTTGGTTTCAAAAAAAGCCGGTCTAGTATAGTGGTCAGTACACATCGTTGTGGCCGATGGGACCCAGGTTCGATTCCTGGGACCGGCAGTTTCTTCTATCTTTTTTAAAAAGATTATTTAAAACAATTTTTTTTTTTTTTAAATGCTAAATAGCAATTATTTTTAATAATTTAACAACTGTTTAATTCTAAAATCTAACATACCATCTATATAACTTGATTCTTTACTATTAATTTCTTTATTGTTTATTGTTTATTTGTTAGTTTTGTTATCTTTTGCCTCGACACGACCATGATTTTGACGACCAAAAGTTCACCAAGTTGAAGTTAATTAAGGAAAGGATATAATTGAGATCAATATCATAAATTGGGGATGACAGGTGAATATGTAAGTATTGATAGAGTATGATAGGTAGTGGGTTTTTACTAACTGATGTAGAATTCGGTGATTATTGAGAATAGTTTCTTAAATGATTCCAAAAAAATCATTCGAGAACGGATTATCCCCTGGGAAGGATTATCAAGATCGAATGTTATTAGTGAAGAAGATGCTAACAACATCAAGCAACTTGAGAAGCAATCAATTGATGGTGTTACCGCCAATTTCGATACTTCGATCCAAACTTATACCAACACATTATTAAGTGTTTTAAATAAATTAGATGTTAATAGTAAAGATGATGTTATTAAGAATGTTAATGCTTTGATCAATGATTTATTAATAGAATCACCTCAATTCGTTGATAGTTTGTTGAAATTATCTCAATTGGATTCCTCATTACCATATCAACCATTTTTAAACCATTTACAAAGTAAAGATAATATTATTAAAATTTTAACATTATATAACTTAACAATATTATTAATTAAAGCTAATAAAATCCCTCAATATCAAAAATTAATTGATAAAGAAATCTTAATCAAAATATTTGATATTTTATCAAATCAATTTATAAATAATAATTCAATCGATTCAAATTATCAAATTATTTCCATTCAATTATTACAAGAATTATTAATTATTAAACAATTTAAATCGATTTTTGAAAAATTCAATTTAATTCAAAATTTTGCTCCTATAAATCAATTAATTAATCAAGCATCAAAATCACCAAATTCAATTAGTTTACAATTATGTTATAATATTTTATTAGTTACTTGGATTTTATCATTTTCTTCATCAATAAATAAAATTATTATTCATAATTATCCTGATTTAATTGGCAATTTATTAATTTTATCAAAAGATTCAATAAAACTTAAAATAGTGAGAAATTCAATTGCAATTTTAAAAAATTTTATTTCAATTGTTATTAATTCTCAAGAACAATTTAAAATTATTAAAATTTTATTATTTAATGATGCTTTATCAACTATAAATATCTTGAAAGATAGAAAATTTGCTAGTAATGGTAGTGATGAAGAATTATCTCAAGATTTACAATATCTTGCTGATAATTTAAATGATGTGGTAACGAACAAGTTAACAAGTTTAGATGAATATTTAACAGAATTAGAAAATCCAAATTTAATCAGTTGGTCAAGTCCAACTCATAAATCAATTGAATTTTGGTTGGAAAATTCAGGAAAATTTAAAGATTCAAATTGGAAATTAGTTAGAAGAATGTTAGAAATTTTATCAAACAAACAATATTCTCCTAGGATTAAAATAATCTTATTAAATGATTTACAATTCTTGATTAAAAATTTAGGTCAAGATTTATTAAATTTTTTAAAATCAGAAAACTCAGGTGAATATAAACTTTTAATTATGAATTTTTTGGATAATAATAATAATGATAGTGAATTGAAATATGAAGCTTTGAAAACAGTTCAATTATTAGTTGGTCATAGTGTTTAATCGTTTTATATCTTAGATCTTAGTCAGTTTTTTTATATACAGTTTATTTACCAACTATCGCGATTTTTTGTTAGTAGAATCGTTATCAAAACGAAATTCTTCTTTATGTGTATTATGGCTTATCAACGATAGTGAACGATGCCCAACAAGTCTAGAGAGTTAATGAATCAATCAACTGAACGACAGCGTTCTTTTCAACGAACAATTAAGGTTGGGGGTCGAAAAATTACTTGGTCAATTTTCCATGACGATGAACTTATTGATAGTTTGGTATACTTGGGGTTTTATTATAGCCCAACCAAGTCTGATGTTAATTGCATAACGTGTGTTTACTGCAATGGTACCGAGTCGGTTGAAACCGGATTTGATATAAGCAAAATCCTTGAAAATCATAATATCAATCATCATGATTGTTTTATATCGTTACGATATATTGCTGGAGAGATTCACAAAAAGACAAACGATGAGATATTCAATTATTTTAATGAACAAAAAAATCATTTATCTTCTCCTTTATCGAAATTAGGTGAAAAATTTCGACTAAAATTTTATGGAAAAAGCTTTATTCATGATTTAAATAAGTTTGATAAAGTAAGTAGTAAAAACTTGGCAAAATCAGGTTTTATTTACAATAAACTATCTCGGGATGAAGTGGTATGCCCATATTGTGAGTGCTCGTTGGCTGAATGGGAAGAGAATGATGATCCTTTGCAATTACATACAAACTCTAATGATGATAGGTATTGCTACTTTTTGAGTCAATTACACAAGCAAGGACAAGTGGAAAACAGTATAAATGTTGATATCAGTAATAAAAATCATAAGATTGTCGATGACAAAATTGTAGGTGCTCAAGAGTCTGCAGTTGTTCTTGATAATCGAGCTGGTAGTAGAGAAAGCACAAATTCAAAGCCACGATCTGTTGCTTTGAAAAGTCAGGCCAAAGAATCTAATAATGATATTCTAGCAAAACCATCTAATGTTTCTCGAAAAAATCTGAAAAATAATGCAAAATCGTCAACTCCAAAAATTGATCCAAATGATGCTTATTGGGACAAGCCTCCGGATGATAGCTTATTTGATGATTTGATTAATGTTGCAAAAAGTCCTCGACTATTGTCGAATAAGGAATCTGGCACAGAGCTCAATTTATCAAAAGCTCTGAGACTCGAAGATAAATTTCCAGCTAAAGTTAAATTTTCACAAGTTGAAGATGTGCATAATGACTTTGGTGATTTCATGGAGGTGCCTTTGGGCGCAGACTCAGATACAGAAACTTCAAATTTAACTAAATTAAGAGAAGCTAAGGCTACATCAGTTTCTTCCCATAATCACAATGATGAGATGATCGAAAGTGATTCACCAGAATGGAATGGCATGCAGAATGATGAGAATACCCAAGATTTGGGTGAATTGCAAATTGATGAGATTAGCGTTTCCACTAAAGGCAAAAAGTCAACCAAACAAGAGAAATTTAAAGAGTTGGCACTAAGTAGCATAAATAATGTCCAGATAACTGGCGCAGAGGGAGATAAGAAGGGGGCATCTCAAACCGATCTGATTGAGATACAAGTGACTTCTAGAAGAAGGGGTAAGAATAAAAGCATCATTGAGGATTCGTCAGATGAGATTGAAGACGAAATTAAGTCAAAAGCAGATAAAAAATTTCAGATTGATAACATTAGCGAGTATAAATCTACTAAGAAGAAAAATTTGGCATTTACTGAAAAACAATCAGCTACTGATTCTGATCTCGCTGGACCCAAACAGAATCATGAACAAGATGAAAAAGTTTTACCCAACGATACCCTTAAGACCTCAATGAAGAGATCTGAAATGGAGACCGATTCGGTGATTAGTAGTAATCTTAAACTGAAAAAAACCAAGCTTGGTGTTAAACCCAGGAAGAATAAAGGTTTCAAAGATCTTGAAGAAGAGGAATTAGTGGTAGGTGATACATTAAAACCAAAAGTGCAGCAAGGTAAACGACCCAAAAAAATCAAACTAAAAAAGCTTACCCCAACACCGACTTTTGATACTTCTCACCACGATGTAAATGATTATGGCGACACAAATCTCAAAGTTCTAGAAGAAAATATCAATTTAGTTTCAAACTTTGATACAAAATATGATTCACTGAATTCAGATGTCGAAATGCAGACAGAATTTGTCTCTCCAATTCGTCTTGAACGAGGTAGTAAATTACCCAAGAAGAATATTACTAAAGCTTCAACAAGCCAGAGCCCAGCAAAAATGAGTATTTTTGATAAATCTATGGATGATAGTACATTGGAGAGTAAATTCAATTCATTACAGTTTTCAGGAAAGGGCTCGAAGAATAATTTAAAAGATAATTCGATTGATTCACATGAAGTGAAGGAGGCACCGAGTAGAAGGGAAACTCGGAGTCGAAAGTCAAAACAGATTGCTACCACCAAAATCAGTAAAGATTACCTTGCTTTTATAGAAAATCTGGAACTGGACACTGAAGATTCTTATATGGATTCTTATTCAGAGTCAGAAAACTTGGAGGATGAAAATGTTCAACAAGAGGACAAATTTCAAAAAAAGATAAATATAGAAGGAGTGGTTAACGAAAAGATTAGTCTGAGGCTGAAGACTACTCTAGTTGGCGAACCAAAATTGGGGCTTTTTGAAGAATCTTCTGGTAACACTTTAACTGAGCTGAACCACAGTAATTTATCACATTTGATATCAGACGAAGCAGGTGAAGTTGATGACCATGAAGATAAAACTGATCCGCCGTCTGGTATTGAATCTGCTAAGGGTAGTAGCGAGCACGCTGATGATTACGCGGAGTATATAAGCTCCATTAAGCAATTAAGTGCGAACTACCTGGCTACTATGGAGCTGATACTTAGTTCAGAAAATTCAGCAAGCCCAAAAAGCGAACCATTAAAATCGCCTTCGAATACAAGTAAAACTGCTTCATCTAATGGAAAAGAAAGGAGTAAAACTCTGGGCGAAGATTCAATTGCATCAAGAAACGATAAAAATCACAAACCGAAAATTTCTCAGGAACAGCATTATTTGAAGAATAATGATTCAAATAAAGTTAACATTCAGCTGCTTAAAAATGAACACCGTGATTCAGATATCCTGGACATTTCAGATATTGAAAAAAATAAGTTAGAAGAGTTTGATTCTTATGTTGATGCGTTTGCTAATTCAAAATCACCAATCACAACCGAAGAAAACGCTAAGAATGAAACAGATGAAATTGAAGACATTCCTGAAGCTTTAGATGTTAAAAAACTGGAGTCAGTAGATTCTGATTCAATTGATGACAACAGTGACCCTGAAGAAGATCAAAAACCTGATGGTTTTAAGATTAATGAGGAACAAATGGACCTTGATAATACTGTCGAACATCAAAAAAAGCTTGTTGAAAAAGATGAAGCTGATGTTGAATCGGATGTTGAAATGGAAGAAGCAAAAACAGATCAATCTTATCTTCTGGATCAACAAAAAGTTGCAAATGTCGATAAAGAAAGTATTAATGGGGAAGAAGTGAGGGAAGCAAAGGAGAAAGAGGTTCTGCTGATGGAACAAGTACCAGAGGGAGCAGAAGTAGAGGATCATAAGCAAGAATTAATTCAAGAACAAGTTGAAAAAGAAGGAGAAGGAGGAGAAGTAGAAAGTAAAAAGGATGATGTGGACCAAAACAAAGAAATTCATAATAAAAACTATAGAAGTGGCAACGCACCCTTTGAGATTGTTGATACTGATGTATTCAAGGAATCTGAGAAGATAAATCTTTCGAATAAGAAATTGTTAGACACTCAAACGAATACCATTGGTAGCATACCTGTAAAGACTCACGGTGTCCATGAAACTGGAGCTCAAGCTCAGGTATTGAGAAGTTTACAACATGAACCAGTATTTCAACCAACAGGCTCGCCCTCGATTGATGGAAATGAAGCATTTTCACCATTGAAAATTGACAATTTCAACAATTTAGATTCTAGTACTCCTCAAAAAATTTCGAGTTTAAAACATGAATATCCATCGACACAATCAACACCACTAAATATCGAGCAGGATCCAATTGCTCAATTATTCAAAGACAGGCAAGAGCAAATTAAAGACACATCTCATTATTTGAAATCGCTTATCAATTCTGATTATAATTTACATAATGATCTTGATAGCGAATTGACGCATTTTATATCGAATATGCCTGAAGAGGAACAAGAAATGACAGTGATGGAATGGGTTAAGTTTAACGCTGCTAATTGTCGAAGAATGATCATGGATGATTGTGATTTAATGAATAAACTATATCAAGATCAATATTTGAAAAAACTCACTGAACTCGAAAATCTACCAACCATTGATTAAATTTAGAGTGACTGTCACCAAAACAGCAAGGTGATCATTCCAATTGTTTATGAGTATATCATATATTTCTATGATTTGCTATCAATTTTATTCTATTACTTTAATGATAGTTATACATTTGTAGATTTCCTGCATATAGATTGCCTATCCGTTATGAGGCAATTTGTAGAAACAACTATTGTAATACAAGAACTAGTTTTGGTTGTTGTGTAATAAGAACGAGTAGGTAGGTTGGAGATTTGAGATTTGGTACAGACTCTTGCTGGATATAAATAAGATTGTTTTTAGAACTAGCGTATGGAAAACTTGATAATCAATAGTTCAATTGTTAAAAAAAAATTCCAATTCCTCCAATATTGTTGAATATAATTGATTGATTCTTATGTCATTCTGGCCATTCATAAATGCATTATCAAATAGTCTGCTTCAGAAATATTTGGATTCTGTTACTGATTATCTGACTGTTACTGTGGATGATTTACTTGAAGATATTGAACTTCTGGAAGATGTTTTGAATGAATTAAATCATATTAAGGATAACTGTAATCAAAACTTCACAAGTTTTCAATTTACTCACAACGTAAGTAATGACAATAATCAATTACTAAGTGCTAAAAGTGTTGATTCAATTTCTTTAACCTCGTCAAATACTGATAATGTCAACACTTCTAGTAAAGATGATCATGGAGTAAAATTATTAGAATTGCTTATACAACCACATATATTATCGGGGTTGCTAGATTATTTGATTGATAGTGTTGACTTTTACCATGATAAGAAACTAAAAGATGAGGAAAGATTAGCAAAACTTATCGAGGATTCTCCTGATAAGACTTTAGCTGGCAAAGATCAAAACCTCGATAATCACCAAGACAATATCGAAAATGATGCATTGAAAGCAAAGGCAGACCTTGAAAATATCATGGATATTGAAACCGATGAACAACAATTAAAGTTTAACAAGAATCTTGCTGAAGAGCTTGATGATGAAGATGAAATTGAATCTGATGATCAAATTTTGACTCGAAAAATTGAATCAGCTTCTAGTATTTTGCAATGTGATATATGGATCATTCTGAATAGAATCATTGAAACTCCGTTAATTATGTCAAAACTATGGAGTCTATTATCGCAAGCAAATCTTGATGAAAGTTCTCCTGCTGTTGCCCATTTTATCAACATAATGGGCCAATTAATGGCGACAAATAGCATCGAGTTGCTTAATTTTGTTAGGCGACAACCTGATTTGGTCGATACCTTTTTAGCAAAAATCGATATTCCACCGATAATGGATTTTTTCCTTCAGATAATTCAAACCGACAAACCTGATTCTCCTACTGGAATTCTAGATACTTTATCCCAGCAAGATTTAATTTTGAAATTGATGAACCTATTAAAACCAGATATTTCACAATTTCAGCCCGGTGAAATTTTTCCAAATCATGAACTATTTTTCAAACAAACGGCTGCCACTGATTTTATTAAAGCACTTGTAACAATATCTGCAAACACAGCCTTAGCAGTTTCTTTGGAGACAAACATAGGCCCTAATAATTTAACAAGAGAATTGGTTTCACCGCGAATTATCAAAACCATGATTGAAGACATAATGCTTTACAAAGTTCCCAAAACTTCAGGAAGTTTGGAACATCTCAATAAACATGGAATAAACAATTGTGTCGGTATCATTATAGAACTAATAAGAAAGAATAACTCGGATTATGACTTGAATTGTGGTTCTTACACTTCCATGCTTCAAAATGGAGATAGTGGAGGAGAAGTAAATTCGTATGTAATGTTTCAATGGTTAAAAGATTTTGAGGAAAATCCACCAGGAAATAGAGATCCAATTTATTTAGGTGACATGTTGGAACTATTCTCCGACAATCTAGAAAAATTTGCTACTCTTATAGAAATGCCCAAAAATCCAGAGGAAGAAAAAAGTCTTGGGTTTATAAGGTTCAAATTGTCGGAATTAATAGCAGAATTATTGCATTGTTCAAATATGATCTTGTTAAATTCCAAAATGATCAGAAAAATAATTAAAATTCGAGACCAGGTCAGAACTCAACAAGTTAAACGGTTGAAAAAAGCATTAAGTGAATCGATATCCTTTTCTGATAGATCGGACCCTCCCATTGAGGATGTTACAAGCGGATTGGATGATGTGTCATTAGACGACCTTGCTCAAAACACAGAGTCCCCATCATCGAAAAGCTATAGGAAGCTTATAGAAGCTATAGAAACTGAAAAAGATTCTGATGAAGAGGAACCATCGATATCACCCGAAAATCCCTTTGTTGGGGAGGAAAGAAATTTAATTATAAGAAGCAACCCCTGCGTTGGTGACTATTTTAAAATAAACCTTGTGGATCTGAATATTTTATTGAGTATTGTTTCTTTGTTTACAAAATTTCCATGGCACAATTTTTTTCACAATGTTGTGTTTGATTTGATACAACAAATATTTAATGGTAAATTAAATTCTTATAACTCCTTCTTAATAGTTGACTTGTTCAAGCGAGATAGATGCAATTTGGTGGATCTTATTGTTAATCTGTATAAATCAAATGCTGAGCCAAGACCCGGGTATATGGGTCATTTGATTCTTATAAGTGAAGAGGTAGTGAAGTTCACATCACTTTATAAACCAGATTTGATTTCTCCAATAATTTTAGATGCAATTCAATCTGAAGATTGGGAATGGTTCGTTAAAGAGGTTCTATTGAAAACTAGACAAGTGTACAATGTTGTTCTAGGTGCGGATCAGGGTTCAGAAGAAGAGGGTGAATATGGTTACGATACTTCCACAGTTGGGTATTTAGATTTAGACAACTACGAAAATACCAATTCACCTGAAAAGAATGTAATTATTTTGGGAGATTCATCAAATCATGATGTATTTATTTCAGATAATGAGAACCTTGATGAAGACGACAATCACAATGAAGAAGGTGTATGTGATGTCGAAGTTAAAAACATGACACCAGACCTGATGGATGCAATTGATTGTTTTGAGAACGATAAAGTGCATTTTGATGATGTTCATGCAGATAAAGAATTGGCCGATAGTTTATCCAGTTCCAGTTCATCTGACGAAGATGAAAATGATTTCGATGATTCAGAAGACAATGACCATGCACTTAGAAGAGTGCCGAAACATAATTCATGATTGATTATTTACACGATTAATTAATAAAAAAGTACTATAGATCAATAATTTTAATTTTTATTACCTAGTTTTTCTAGAATAAACTACTTTACCATTTGGCAATTCAATTTTTTTACCTTTTTGGACTTTTTTCTTATTAGTACTCTTTCTTGAAGTATCAACTTGATTTATTGGCTTGCTGGCGGTCTCATAAACTACTGTCGTATCTATGGTTTTGCCAGTCCATTTGCCAATAGATTTATTCCAAATAACACATGGACCTCTGAATAATAATGAATCTTTGAAACCAGGAGAAGTATTTATATGATTTTCATTCAATTCAATTAATCCTTCATCCGATTCTAACCAAACAGATCCATCTGGTTTGACAATGAATACTTTTCCATTAGCTTCATTACTAACTTTTCTATCCGAGCCATCAGCAGGTGGAATTACAGAACCGTTCCAAGCATTTGATTTAATTTGGTCCTTCAAAGACACTAACCGTTTATAATCTTGTCCTCGACTAATTCTCAAGGCAACAAAATGTAAACTCGAGACTAATACATACAAGAAAACCAAAGTTCCAATTAACCCTGGTCTGTATTTTGAGTAATAATACCCAGTTCCCTTCCATTTAGGGAATCCTTTATCCAAAAAGTAATCATATCTTTCTTTCAAACTAGCATCTTTTAAAATGTTTCCAACTACTGATAATCGTTGAAATCTTTCTTCCGCTTTCTTCTTTTCAGCTTTGGATACACCGACAAATTTATCAGGATGTAATTGCCTCGAGATCTTTCTATAAGCTTTACTAATCTCTTGATAGGAAGCTTTACGACCTTTGGCTATATTCAACCATGAATAAAACGTAACATTTTCACCCAAGTCAGCTTTAACTTTGTCATTTATACTGAAAATTTCGTAATCTTCTTTACTCCAACCATAAACAAGAGAAGCAAAACATGCTAGTAATAACAGGATAGTACCAATTTTCATATTCAGTAGTTAACTAACCGTGAACCAATCGTAAACCAATTAATTGAAAAATTTATTAAGCTTTTGATTGAAATATTCACTAGCGTGAAAAATAAAATTTGATACCAAAATTGATTCAATTTTCAACATTTCCTTCTTTTTTCAATTTTGACCCAAATTTTTGCCTACTTAGTAACATAGATCTTTTCTAATGGATTTGCATGATGCCATTGAAGTATACTGATTATTGTAGTTCCATTTTTTATAAAAAATTACGAAAACCCTAATAACTCAAGATTCTCTCAGATAAATCAGAGCTTTCAGTTGATCTTGGTTATATTCATCTTGAGCTTTTACTTTTAAACACTTGTACGGTGATATGAGATGTTGAAGTATTGTTTATGAAGTTTACGAATATTGAAGAACATATATTGAAAGAAGATTGATTAAACCCGCTATATTTTAATAACACCTAACAAGAATTACCAAAGGCACTAGAATTAAATATTATAACAATCATGGAAAGTTTGTAACTATAAATTTGAACAATTTGAATAATATGAAAAAGTCAAACTTAGATTTCACGACGAATGATCCAACATATTAGCGATTTTTCATATGCAATGAACAAAGGTGGAGCTAATTATTGCGTTATCAATGTATTTGTCTTGAAAAGCGACTTGCTACTCTTGAACAGAGTTATTACCTTTTGAGTAGGATTGTATCAGAATTAAAAAATGTATTAAATCTTGTTCAGATTTAACACAGATTAATAAATAAACCTCTTGCGTTAATAGGTTGCCAAAGGAATATGGTGAGCGATCATTTTGTTTCCTTATCAATTTTTGAATCTTCTATATTATATTCGTCTCGCATTACCAAAGCATCAATTGATTCTTCAGTAAGATTGGACTTCGGACCATTATAAACTTTGTACCCATGAATGTAATAATAGATCAAACTGAATATCCATACTCCTATGTTGACCATACTAGAATAATTCATTGTCGTACCACTGGGTGCCTTATCGTTAGGGAATGATGACATAATTATAACATATAAAGCCCATACACATGTTAAAATGTTGATTATTGTTGATAAAGTTTTCCCCCAGTAGAATGGTCCTGGTACGAACCTACTTCTACCAACTGGTAATAGTACTAGAAAAACAGGCATACACCATGCCAAAGTAGTAGACAAAACAGCCATTGAAAATAAGGCATTAGAGCCTATAGGTCCTAATAATATCAATAATCCAAGTAATAAGCAAATAATACCAGCAAATCCTGTAGCTCTATATGGTACAGGGTATTTTGGGTTAATGTATTTCACAAAATTGTAAACAATCGGTAAGCCTTCATCTCTTGCAAAAGCCCAAACTTGCCTCGAGGTTCCGACCAAAATAGAACATGCCATTAAATTATTTGCAAGTACAATCAATGACATGAATGCAATACACCATTGTTTCCCCAAAGCATTATAGATGATTTGAGCCATTGCAGTACCAGTGTCAGAATCAAGAACTCCAGCGACATCACCATCTTTAATACAGAATACAGCAGTAATTATAACGCAAAAGCCAACAATCCAAACAGTTAAAATTGAACCAATAATACCAAATGGAATGGATCTTTGAGCATTTTTAGCCTCTTCAGAGCAATAAATCACTGAATCAAACCCACCAATGGCCCATACACAAGGTGTCCAACTCAACATAAATGACCATCCCATCGACCAATTTCTTGCATTTTCAAAATGAGTGAAAACCCACTTAGCAGAATTATAATCGAAATCTTTGGAATGAACACCAACTGGCACTGCAATAAGAAATAAAACGATTAAAAAGCAGTTGATCACGATGGAAACAGCTTGTAAAACACGAGTATTTGTAGAACTTAAGCAACAAACAATGATAACATCTAAAACAACGCAAGCGGCAAACACACCATACAACTTTTCGTCTGTGATTTCGAAATTACCATCTTTAGCCACATAAACTGCTGACAAGAGTTGGGTACTAACACCATTGGCAATACCACATAACCCACTAAATAAACCAAGAGAGTTAGCACAACCAATCATAAATGAAAGTGGGACTCTTAATGAATCAGGGGCATAATAATTTGTCCAATAATATAATCCACCAGAAGTTGGAATGGAAGACCCCAAAAATGTCATAGATATACCAATCGATAATACAAAAAATCCAGCGCAAAACCATCCCCATACCATTCCAGCGGGACCAGCTTCCAAACCTATATTCATGGTATTGGTAATTGCTGGTACTACTCCCATAATTGCAAATGCAATACCGAAAACTTGAATAGTAGAATAGTGTCGTCTTAACTCTTGTTTATAACCAATTTCTGCTAATAAATCTTCATCACCAACATTAGCTCCAGGTTCAATATGTCTAATTTGAGATCGAGAATGTAAAGCTTCAACATACTCGGATCTTGCTGATGTAATAGCAGCTAGAATTGGCGATTTTGGCGTTGACATAACTGATGATGAACTTGTTAATTATTGATTTCAAAATTTATAATCAATAGAAATTTCAACCATATTTATAACGTCAGAAACTACATTTATATTTATCAAAACAAATTCTTCCATTTTGATTTAGCGGGAACCAGTTTTAGATAAGAATATGCTTGATTGATACTTTGTAGGTTAAATGGCATGATTGCTAACCCTTCTTCCAAGACAATCCATGTGAATATGGCAATTTATATCCTGGTAATAACACATCAGATAACTAGTCTAGACAAGATCAAGTGGTAGTGAGAACTGTTCAATACCCCATAATTGAACCCTGGGTTGATATTTTTCAAATCAACGTTTTTAATTGTCGATGGTATTCGGTTGTAACGTTGCATTAAAAAACAAAAAAATATTTTCGTAAATTTGAGAATAATAGAAAACGCGGAATAATTTAATGAAAATTTCCGATTGTGGTATTGCCGCTATTTAATGGTATTTATTGCTAGTAACTTTTTGGATGAAATACTTCGGGCCATCTTATCGATGACATGCAAAGCTTCGTATCTTTTCAAAAGAAATCAAATTAAAAAAAAAAAGAAAATAAATAAAAAAATACTTCTTTTTCGAGGATTTTTGTAGTGAATATGTCAAGTATCGAACTGTTCATCACTTGACAGATTGAGTATAAACAGAGAGTACGGTAAGGATGTTGTATATTTATATATGTCAACCTAATAATGTTGTAGTGAAATCCCACTTGCGTATGTTTGTATTTCTAGCAGTTAGTTTACTTATCAACCTTTTTTAACTTTTGCACTATGTTTTATGTTGAATATACTTTTGTACAACTATCAAGGTGGTAAGATATCATAGGAATGAAAAGGTATTCTGCATATCATTTCCCAATCATTTTCTTGAATTAAAGTTTAATTTGTTTATCAAAAGCACATATCATGATAGGTTCACATAAACAAGCATAATTATAGTACAAATCATGAAAGAGTATGGCTTCACGTAAACACAATTATAGTATAAATCATGACAGAGTATGGCTTCACGCAAACAACATGACCGTATTAAGAATCACATGGAAATAGAACTTAACCCTAAACTTTACATTCATTCGCTCTGTTTTAGACTTTATTGTCATTACTCATTAATACTTATATAATTAACATATGAGGAAGGACCAGACTCTAGATTTATGAACTTTTTGGAACAAAATGAGTTCAACTTGAAGGTCTATTTTAAGTTAATTAGCTTTTATTCACCAGGAAACGATTTAAGTCACTATCGTAAATGGAGAATAAATTTCTGATATTCTTTTACTAAAACTGAAGAATGCAAAAAATGTCAATATAGTTCTTTCATAAAAAAATTGGTAAATCTTTTAATTGAATAAATTTGCAAACGTTTGTGTAACACACTTAATCTTCCATGTTATAGGGGCAGCAAATCCAATTATTACTCAAACTATTGGTGGATATAAGATTTTTAAAAATTCTTGTAAAAGGCTGTTCATATAAATCATCCGCGGTTCAGTTTTTATACTTTGATATTGAACTGAAAGCCCACCAAAGTTGATCTTGCCATGTACCAAAAGAATGTTCCTAATATAGCTAAACATCCTACAAATACAACAAACATATCATATTCATGAGGAGTTCCCTGATTAATAATAGCCGAACCTAATGGTACTCCAAATAAATTGGCAAAACTCATAAATCCGTTCAAAATACCGTACTTTTGACCTAATTCTCGTACCTTCACTGTTTGTGATAAACAAGCTGGTAGCAAGCACAGTATTGTCCCCGAGAAAAACCCACCTAATGATACAAATACGTACATTATGACAATTCTATGACCAAAAGGTAAAAGAACCAATAAAATTGATAATGAAAACCCAAGTAACATTCCAACATTGACATTGAATCTTCCTAAATAATCAGATAAAAATCCTGGTATCCATCTTCCTAATATTCCAAAAGCGTTCCAAACTGCAATTAAAATATAGGCGGTTGATTCGGTGGCACCATTACTAATGGAATATGTTGAGAAATAAGTCAATAAAAGAATAAGCAGTAATTCAGCAAAGAATCCACCAGCTAAAATGTACAAATAAGTAGTATCAAAAAACGATTTTAATGAATCTTTGGTGAAAGAATTAGCAAAACTTTTCCACTTTGATTGGGAATGCACCGGTTTAGATTCCCGCTTGAATCTGCCTTTCACTAATATGGTACAAGCAATCATAAGTCCAAGACAAATAAAACCCATAATTCTGATTGCCATTTCGTAACCATAAGCTACATAACTATGTCTTAATACCAAAGGGAACGTGAGTCCTCCAATTGAAGCTCCACTAGTAGCAATACCAATGATACCACCGCTACCTTTTGAAAACCAATGACTCAATACACTGATACAAGGGGTCATACCTAAACCATTTGCTATACCCAAAGAAATAAAACTCAATATGAAATGCCAAATTTTAGTTGAGCTTGCAGCTCCCATGAACCCGGCAAACCATAAACCGGTTGAACCAATTAAAAGGTATTTGGGACCATGCTTATCAAAGTTTGAACCTATGAAAATGCCAATACTATAAGCCAAACAAAGATAAATTGAAAAGACCCAAGAGATTTGTGAGGTTGAAAAGTCGGCTAATTGATGAATCGATACATAAGCTTGAATAGCTCCGATTGAGTTTATGACTCCCAAATTAACCACACAACCTAAAAATGAACCAAATACGACTGAATAGGCTCTTAAACCTCCTTCTGGATATTCATCATCTTTATTATCGATAGATATAGAATTTTCATCACTATAGGAAGTTTCATCACTAAATGATTTAATTGAAGGGCGATTTCTAGCAAGATTTACGGAAACAAAATCCAAACTAGTCAACTCTATAGTACTTGAAGACATTAACGTTTTGTAATTGGTTAGACCTACACCATTTAATATATAGAAACCGTCTCGGAAATATATATTGATATTGATGAGACTTTGGCGGGCACTCAGGAGATTGAATTCCGGGTTGCATAATACCACATTTCATTTTTGCAACCAAACACGATGAGCCTAAGGTGAAGATTAAGGATAAAGTGGAGTAAACTAGACAAACATTGAAGGGTTTGCCTAAGGGTATTGTAACAAAGTGGAGATTTAGTAAATGGGATGACGACTGGTTGTGGAGGCAGTGGAGACTTGCCATGATCAAAAAGTAATGGGATGAATATCGAGACATGAAATAATTGTTCAACATGAGAGGCAATCTGAGGTTCTTGAGTAGGATAATTGTCTGAGGACTATAACTGTATAAAATGTTTTTAACTATATAGAACAATGATACTATAACTAAGTGTGATAAATAACTGTATAGTAAAAAGGTAAATAAGAAAATAACCGCATAGTAAATAAATATATTTATTAACTGTATTGTAAATAACTGTATTGTAAATAACTGTATAGTAAGTAACTGTAATGTAAATAACTGTATTGTAAATACCTGGATAGTAGTATAGACTTTATAAAAATGGATAATTTAGTTTAGTTTAGCGTTTTTTCAAAAAAATGATTGAAAATGATATACTGACTTATTTTAGTGTGTTCTTCTTCCTGTATCACTATATTGTAAGTTCAATTGAGTAAATTAGTTCCAAATATCTTGAACTATTAAAGAATTAAAAACTTCCATTGTAAAATTTTATAAAAAATCTCATGAAAAGTTTCATAAAACCTTTTGCTTTTAATTAATATCAACTTCAACTACAAAGAAATGACTGTAATGGGATATTCTTTTGACACTAATCACAAATATATGACAACTTGAAAAGAAATCTCCCTCCCAATTGAAAAAATTGATGTAACCCATTCAATTACATACATGAATATACATATAATAAATATACATAGAAATATATAATAAATATATAATAAATATACTTAGGAATCTATAATAAGTATACATGAAAATATACATATAATACAGATTCTATTTCTAATTGCAAATTCATTCCTTTCATCATTTTCGTTCTATTCTACTCTTTTTATATTGAATTTTTTTTTTTTTTCTTTTTTTTTGTAAATTATCAACAATCATTGTTTTTCATTAGCTAAGATTTCTTAAATACAACCAAGTTTTCCATCATTAAACGAAGTTTCAGGTTGTTTATTTTGAAATTTTCTAATTTATAATTTTTATCAATTTGATCAGCACCAACTGTTCAAATCGCGAATTTGACAATTTCAATTATAGTTATAAGTTTGTTTAAGAGATGGCAGGTTTATATCCACTTCCATTGCATTTGAAGCTTGTATTCTTGTATAATTCAGTTGCTACAACCCTATGGTTTTGTTGTTTGGTGAGATTTTTGATTTTGTTGCCTTTGGTAGGTACAAAGTTTTTACCTGGTGGCATCGCTGATTTCTTTCATGTTGTTGCTTTAATCCCTTTAATTGGATTCTTTGTGGAAAGAATCAATAGATATCGAACTCTTAGATTGAAAGATAGTTGGATCCTTGCAAATGGGTTGAGAATGGTTTGGATCTGTTATGGAGTCATATTTCCTTACCCAATAATTGCTAAACATCCTAGTTATTCGTTGTTAATAACTTCTTGGTGTTTATCTTGTTTAATTCATTATAGCTATCATGCTTTTAGAATTAAAACTAGAGGCTCGCCTTACTTTTTATTTTGGTTACAGTACAATAATCATTACCTAACATTTCCATTAGGTTTAATAGCAGAAATGATTTTGGTGTTTTTAAGTTTAAAATTCGTTCTTGAAGATCTGATTTACGAATATATATTAAAAACCGCTTTGTTGGCTTACATCCCGTTAGCTTATTTCACTTGGGGTTATCTCCAACAAAGAAAACAAACAAGATTTGTCGATATTATGCAAAAAAGAAATGCAATTAAAAGAGCTCAAGATGGTCAAGTTTCTGTGACTGTATCTTCCGTAACTGAATCTTCTCAAGAACATGAATTGAGAGCTATAAACAGTTGATTTACTTGAAAAAAATAAAATAAAATAAAATTAAAATTAAAAATTAAAAAAAAAAACTGTATACTAGGTTAGCTTATAGATTTTTATAATATTCTTTATATTTGAAAACAATCATCAAAACGTAAATTAGGTTGCTTTAAAAGTTACTTAATTCTACTTATACTTTAACATTCACTCTAAACCCAACTAATGTAGTTCTTGCCATATACCAAAAAAAAGTCCCTAATAAGGCTAAACAAACAACAAAAACAATAAACATATCATATTCGTGAGGAGTTCCTTTATTAATAATTGCTGATGCTATCGGAACTCCAAATAAGTTGGCAAAACTTAAAAGTCCATTCAATATTCCATATTTTTGACCTAGTTCTCTTACTTTCACAGTTTGAGATAAGCATGCTGGAAGTAATGTAAGAATTGACCCTGAAAAGAAACCACCTAAAGATACAAATACATACATCACAATAACATTATGACCAAATGGTAAAAGTATCACCAATATTGATAAAGAATAACCTATTAACATTCCCACATTAATATTAAATCGTCCCAAAATATCAGATATAAATCCTGGTATCCATCTCCCCAAGATTCCCACTGCATTCCATACTGCAATCAATACAAAAGCAGTTGACTCACTGGCACCATTGCTGATAGCGTAAGTTGAGAAATATGTAACCAAAAGAATAAGCAGTAGTTCAGCAAAGAAAGCACCACCTAAAATCATCAAATAAGTTTTATCAAAAAATGTAGAGATTGCTTCCCTGTCAAAATACTTTGTGAAGCTATTCAATTTCGATTTTGAATGATCAGGTTTAACTTCTCGTTTGAACCGACCTTTGATTAAAAATGTAGCTGTAATCATACAACCCAAACAAATAAATCCCATAATTCGTATTGCAAGCTCATAGCCATAAACAACATAAGCATGTCTCAAAATTAAAGGAAACATAAGACCCCCTATTGATCCACCACTAGTAGCAATGCCAATAATATTACCACTGCTTTTAGAGAACCAATGACTCAATACACTGATACAAGGGGTCATACCTAAACCATTGGCTAAACCCAAAGAAATAAAACTCAATATGAAATGCCAGATTTCAGTTGAGCTTGCAGCTCCCATGAACCCAGCAAACCATAAACCAGTTGAACCAATTAAAAGGTATTTGGGACCATGCTTATCAAAGTTTGAACCTATGAAAATGCCAATACTATAAGCCAAACAAAGATAAATTGAAAAGACCCAAGATATCTCCGATGCAGAAAAATCGGCTAATTGATGAATTGATACATACGCTTGAATAGCCCCAATTGAATTAATAACACCCAAGTTAACCACACAACCCAAAAATGAACCAAATACAACCGAATAAGCTCTCAACCCACCTTCTGGAAACTCGTCAACTTCATTAGCAATTGATTCTTCCTGAATACTGAAGGATTCCACTAAACTCCGGTTTCTAGCACCAGTAGTCGAGTCTACACTATCCACCTCTGTATTGCTCCCTGACATTCTCTAATTCATCTATTGTTATAGAAAAGATCAAGATAGTTTATACTATGACTCAATATTTTTTTTTGCAACGTTACATCATTTTCCCCATAAAAACCATACAAATTCAAGCAACATCAAAGATATACGCTTAAATGATGGTTTTGATTAGCTAAAACAAGGTAACTAAGTTAATTTGTGGTGAAAAAATGATCTTCATCTTGTATTGCTGGCTAAATCTTCTTGTTTCCTGGGTAATTCAAGCTTTCTTTTGATTTTTAATATGGCAATGGTTCATCAATGAATTTTCCAGTGCACTAAAAATTTTTCAAGGTTGATTAAGTAGGTGAAAAGTTTACAAGCTCTTGTCGTTGGTAAACTACATAGACCGAGTGAAGATGAGTATGATAACGAAGTACTTTACTAGTGTCAAGGTCAGATTTGACCCTTTTTCACCAAGTTCAAGACCAGCCCGGTTATTCTTGTCGAGATTACCATCACATACAAAGGTTGATTTAAAAGTTTTACCAAGAGATTCGACGGAAGAAGCGTTTCTTGAAGTAACGTATAAGGACAAGAAAGTATTGAAAGGAGATTTGAATAAAATGAACATTGCTGATTTGGGCCAACATTTCAACTCTCATTCGAGAAAATTGGCTATAGAAGATGCTATAAAGGATTAGAACATTCATCTGTACATAGGTTTTACTTCATTATATTGTTATTATTATTACTAATACTAGTTTTATCGTTACTATTACTACTTGCATATACTCAATTTACATTTCATGAATCAAATGTAGAACCATCAACAAGCACTTGATTTACATTGTATATCAAACAAGTGTAGAACCATCAACAACCACTTGACTTGATTTACATTCTATATCAAACATGTGTAGAACTATTTTCCAGAGAGTAATCACTTTAGAAGAAGTTTTTCGCTTGAAAGGGTCATCAACCTAAGAAATTTCGAAAATACACCAGTAAAGAAGAGTTTGTCAGTAATTTTTGCACTTGGCTCTTCGTGTGATTTATGATACTTTAATTTTTTCAATATATTCTTGAAATGACTTTGGAACAATATCATCGAAAAGCTCATTTTTCACTTTGATAAACTTGATATTATCATCTAGATTTTCTGACGTATAGTGATAATTCAACTGAAATGTAACTGGTGAATCATTTTTTTGAAACTTGTTGATAATTTGTTGTAAAATTGTTTGGTAGCTATCCAAGCAAGCTTGCTTACTAAATAAACTTATTTCCTGCTCTAATTGTTGATTTGAAAAATGTTGTATCTTACTAAGCTTAAACCCGGATGATCTATACCCTAAAATTGTGTGTTTACATCCAACTAACTTATTTTGACACCATGCTCCAATCAATTTAGACTGTCTATGCTTGAAGCTAGGTTGCTTGGCTATAGTTTTCAATTCTATCGGTTTATCATGACTTATTGCATCAATTTCTGCTGTAAAGAATATATTAGTATTTGATGATTTCTGATTGACAAAATAATAGAAACTGGTATTATAATCTCCGTCGGTAATGATTTGCTCAAATTTGAATCCACAATATTGTAATTTTAAGAAATTGGTATCCAATTTTTGTTGAGGTTGAAACTTCCAATCAAAATCAATAATAATAAATTGATTCCAATATATTATATTGAATCGTAAATCCTTATACTTATGGACTGGAATTAGCATAAGCAATAATAAAACACGACGAGCCGATATTATGTTGAAATTTTTCAACTTAATTAGGTCTTGCTCCATACTATATTTCATCACTTCAAAAACATCATTTAACAGATAAATTGAATTCAAATCTTGAGGTTTGAATTTTTCATACCCATTCAACAAATTAACACCAACAAATTTACGTGTATTTACTTTCCCAACTGGAAATTTCAACTGTTTTTGACCAGTAGTATCATCGATTATAATTCCATTGGTTAATTTGGTATATTCCACAATTTTTTGAGATTCTTCATCATCAATTGTCAAATTTTTCAAATAATTCAGTAATTCATCATTTTCTGCCATTTGAAATATCAATTATAAACTCATTGAAGGTCCATTTACCTCCAATATAAAACAATTACAGTACCAGTAAACATTCAACTATTGAAGTAAAACGGCCGCCAGGTGCAGGATTATGTTTTTTGCACCCATTCTTTTTAAAATCATTTACTATAAACTACAAGAATGATTTATGGTGATACAATTTGTTTATTTCACTAGAATAATATAAAATCATAAGGTTTAAACTAATAATAAAAAATCTTAAGGTTTAAACTGATCTAATTCATAAAAAATGTATTCTTAAATACATCATTTATCAATTTATTTTTTTTCTCTTTGACCATAAGCTTTGGTAGCATATTCACCGTTCATGACAATGACATCTTGAGGACGGTAATCATGTTTACCAGTAAAGTAAGAGGTTAAGATACTCTTGACACCTTCGGCGTATCTAACTTGAGAATCAATAGAAGTACCTGAACAATGGACAGTCATAGCATTACCACCACCATCTTTGTTTTGCATTGATCTCCAAGGATGATCTTTTGGAGCTGGTTGAGTATTCCAGACATCACCACCATAACCACCTAATTGACCAGATTTAACTGCTTCAGCAATATCTTCAGCTACACAAATGGCACCTCTGGCGGTATCAACAATATAACTACCTCTCTTCATTTTTGAGATTAATTCTTTGTTGAATAAACCTTTAGATTTTTCATGTAATGGACAATTGATAGTAACAATGTCGGCTTGAGAAACCATTTCGGATAAATCTTCGACTCTTTCCAAAAGGTTATCAGTACGGTTATTTAAGATTCTGTTAACACTATTAATTTTGTCAACAGCTTCTTGAGGTAAATTTTGGTAATCATAGTATAATAATTTTTTTGGGTTAAAAGCAACTAATCTTTCTAAAATTCTGTAACCAATTCTACCGGCACCAACAGTAGCCACGACTTTATCTTCTAAATCGTATTCATTTTTGGCAACAGCAGCAATATCCCATTCACCATCGATAGCTTGTTTATGAGCAGGGACAAAATTACGAACTAAATTTAAAATTGTCATCATAGCATGTTCGGCAACGGCAACAACATTTGAACCAGTAACTTCAGTAACTCCGATTTTACGAGCATTAGCAGCATTTAAATCAACATGATCAGAACCAACCCCAGCAGTGATACACATTTTTAAATTTGGAGCATTTTTAATTCTTTGTTCAGTAACATAAGTTGGCCAAAATGGAGTTGTAATAATAATTTCAGCATCTTTAAGATGTTTATCAACTTCACTACTACCTACTGGATCTTTATCAGAAGTTTTCACTAATTCATAACCATATTTTTCAACTAATTTTCTAATACCTAATTCATTTTCTAAACAACCATATAATCTTGGTTGATCAACAGCATGTTTACCAGCTTGATATAAAACTAACAAAACTTTTCCCTTTGACATGATTAATAAACAAAAAACTTGTTATTATTTTTTTATTTTAAAATCTTTTAATATAAAGATAATAATAATAATAATGAATTAATATCATCATTAATTGTTACTGTATTTATAGTTGAAAATTGTATATCCGTATAACGAGCCATTTTGTTACAGCGGGGTTGTTAATTACCTAGTTCAAGAATTTCCTGCCCCTGTATAATTATAAGAAATAATTATTCACCCTTTAACCATCCCGCGTTATTAACCAGTAGGATCATCTGGAACCAAAGCAAGTGCCTCAAGGGAGAACAATAATACGATAAAACAAGAATAATAATAATAATAATAATAATAAGAATAATAATAAGAATAAGAATAAGAATAATAAGAATAAGAACAAAAGTAATAATATTAATATGAATAATAGTAATAAGAATAATAGTAATAGTATTAGTATTAATAGTAATAGTATAAATATTAAAAATATTAATATTTATATTAATATTAATAATATTAATATTTATAATAATATCAATTGATATTTGTAATGACTTTTATTGATATCAGTTGAAGTTTATGTAGATTGGCAAATGACAAAAATTAACATATGGCTATTATTATTTATTGTAATAATCAATTATCAATTACTAGTAAACCAATTGATTGGTTGATATATATGATACAATTGTATACATTATACCTCTGATGTACATTGTACTACTGGTATAATGTTTACTGTTTACCCTAGTGGTTTACTTTTACTGAAATGCTGTTACTGTGTACGGTTACTGCGACTATTACTGTGTACTATTATTGGGACTGGAATTTTATTACTGTGTATTGGTTTATCAATAATTTCTTCTTGTAATCTTACTTCCTTGGATATACATTCATTATCCATTGATAATTTGAGTCAATTTACTAAGGATAATTTTCATTAAATGGCTATTGTTACATAAAAACTAAAGTTTTTATGCAACTTTACGCAACCCTTGTTTAGTATATGAAGTTTATCAATTTATGCATACAATAAACTCTCGGAGTTAAAATCATAAGATTGTTCCCATCATTATTGATGCTATGATTATATGGATACTAATTACCACGATTCTAATTCCGAAATGTACTAATACATATATTTATAAATATATATATATATATATATATATATTTATATTCATGTATGTATATTCTTTCGGTTTATTTGTGATAAAATGACTTTTTACATGAAAGATGGTTATCCCATCATAATTAACCCAATAATAATTATAAAACAAAAACCACACCACACCAAGAATAAGTAATATAAGACAAGTAATTAAATACAAGGAGTATAAGAATTTAAGACAAATAATACATCAATTGAAGAGATAATTATTCGATTCATGAGTTCTTAAGTTTGGTGGTTTATTTTTGTGTAGAGCCATTATGAATTTGGAATAACTAATATATAGGGGTTGGAATAAGCAATTTTTCATTATGTAAATTAAACTAAATTAATAATAATAATAATAATATTGATAATATTATTAATACTATTATTATTCTTATTATATACAAAATTAATCTTTTCTTATTCAATTATTGTTGCAACTTCTATAGCACTAGCTTCGTAATTCATAAAACATTTCCAATTGTATCAAATTGAATATCATATAATTATTTTTTTCGGAGTAAATTGCTTAGGAGTATTTGTGATGGAAACTATTAATAGTGTATCCAAAAACATATATTACAGTGTTATCTATTAAAGTCAGTAAAGATGATTGAGTGTTTTAGTTTACTCTTCATATCTTTTATTATTTACAGTTAATACTTTATAATACTTACAATTTTAAAATTTATAATAATAATATACTTAACCATCAGCCACTGGATGCATGAAAGAGAGTTTGTGGGGTGAAGGCTTGGGGATTAATATATAATAACAAAAAACTTTTAAATTTACGAGTTAGTTGACAATTTGTCAAGCATAGATTCTAGATTCGCTACTTGAATGTCCCAAGTGAGAGCTTATACAAGAATATTGAATGTAAAAAAGTCCTTATAATTCTCAACCTCTAAACATGATATGTTTGATAATAGCTGAATCAAACACAACAACATGAATCATTTAGTATGTCTCTTTTTCTCTATGCTACAACTTACTAAATTCAAGATTTAGTATCAAAAATTACTAGTGAAGAAAATGACATTAATAATAAAATTTTTACATACTAGAATAAATGATAGTTCAAAAATTAAATGATGACACTCTAGTTCTGGGGCCATATGATGACTGACAATATTATTTATTTTCTATAAGTAAATCTATTTTAGATGTCATCACTAATGTTGAAGGTGTAAGGGGGGTATAACCTGTTTAGTATATATTGGCGATTTTACGAGACCACATACTCCTATAAAAACTAAACCTACATGCCATACTACACTAACCTTGTTAATTAAAATAAAAACTAAACCTACATGCCATACTACACTAACCTTGTTAATTAAAATATGTTCAATTGAAACCTCCTGGTCAGTTTTGCATCTATCCTACACCTAGTATAAACACTAAATCGTTTGATACCTGGTTATAGTTACAGTTGGCCAATCAAATCAAAGCGCTCACCTCTTAAACTTTGTATACCAAGAAACTTCAAATTAACAATTGATCCATCTTGGATTATGATTTTTAAATGTAGAAATTAACAAATATGATTATGATTTTGCCTGAGATCATCATTGCTCTTGCAATGTCATTAATAAGTTTGCATAGTTCCAAGTTATCATAGTAGTTTTGGAACAATGTCTATTACTACAGTTGGAATAAATTGAGATTATAAGAAAGCAACAATAAATTGAGATTATAAGAAACCATTGTTGATCCTCATAAGAGTCATGTATTGTATGGTATAACTAAAAGTAAATGAATATTTTTGGAATTTGATAGTTTTATAGAAATTACATAACAGATAGTTGATTCACTAAAAATAATGGTTTTATAAGACCCATTTCCATTGACCCCAGGTTTTATTAATATCCTTACAAACCCAATAAATTTTATTATGGATGCTTAACATTTAATCGTCTTGAATATATCAATCATGTATTGAAGTTATTTTTCTCTCTTCTCATGAATTACCCCACAAATATTTCACTACATTCTTTACCAACTTAATCAAAATTGGTGATTGTATACATATTTTTTTTGTCGATTAAAAGATATATCGTATGGAATAAATAAATAATCAAAAAAAAGAAAAAAATGCAAAATTGATAATTGTCAAAAAGAAAAAAAGAAAATAAGAAAAACCATTTAATAAGAAATTAAATAGTATTTTGATTAATAAAATGATTAAAAAAAATAATTCTATTAGATTAATAGAATAATTTTATTTAATTTGATTCTTTAGTCTTTTTTCTTATTTAATTTTTTTTTTATTGTATTTTTGTCCAATTTCACTTTCTTGTTCTTTTTTTTTTTTTACTGATGTTGATTTTTTGTTATTTAATTTAAGTTAAAATTAATCAAATGCTAAAGATTTCTTGATTTCAGCAATAGCTTTACCAGGATTTAACCCCTTTGGACAGGTTTTAGTACAATTCATAATAGTATGACATCTGTATAAAGACATTGAATTTTGTAACATTTCTTTTCTAAGTTTAGTTGATTGATCTCTTGAATCAATTAACCATCTATAAGCTTGCATAAGAACAGCAGGACCAAGATATTCTTGTTGATTCCACCAATAAGAAGGACAAGAAGTTGAACAACAAGCACATAAAATACATTCATATAAACCATCTAATTTAGCTCTATCAGCTATAGATTGTAAATTTTCTCTACCATCAGCAGGATTTGAATCTCTTTGTAAATAAGGTTGAATTGATTTATATTGTTTATAAAAATGAGTTAAATCAGGTACCAAATCTCTAACAACAAACATATGAGGTAAAGGATAAATTTTCAAATTCTTAGTATGTTCTTGATCAATTTTACAAAGACAAGCAAGAGTATTTCTACCATCAATATTCATAGCACATGATCCACAAATTCCTTCTCTACAAGATCTTCTAAATGTTAAAGTAGCATCTTGTTCATTTTTAATTTTTAATAAAGCATCCAACACCATTGGACCACATTCATTTAAATCAATATCATAATTAACCATTTTTGGTTCAACCTCGGGAGTATCAGGATTCCACCTATAAATTTGAAATTGTTTAATTCTAGGTTGTTGTTTACTAGCAGCAGCAGCAGCAGTGGCTAATCCTCTAGATGGACGACGAAGCAATGATCTAAACATTATGGAGATGAACAAACAAATACGATTAAAGAAAAAAAAAGATGATCAATAATAAAATAAAATAAATTTTACTGTAGTATATTAATTTTCTTTAATTTTTTTTTTTATTATATATGACCTTTAAAATTTTAATATCGATTTTTCACGCAAATTTTGCCCCTTTTTCGGGATTTAAACTAGCTTTATATACTCTATACAATATATATTCATATTCTTCCCGTTTATTACTTAGTTTTACCTTAATTTTACCTTGAAAATCCTTGTTTCTAATCTATTTTACATGGTCACCCGGCCACTCCCGCCAATCGTCACCTTATTAATTGTTATTTTCGGAGCTCTCATTGGCTAGGAAAGATTTGTCACGTGTACTTCCCCGGAATCACGGCCAGCTTTGCAGGCACCACTTTAGTACCACCGTAGGTGGTACTAAATGTAGTACCAATGGTAGTACTATGGGTACTACCATTGGTTTTGGTACTAGTGTGCCCAAGTGTTATTTTTGATGTAGGATAAGATCAATCTATTTATTCAAGCTTAGACAATGAGGCTATATACAATCAATTAGCCCACATTTATCCAAAACGAATCCAGATTATCTTAAATGGTGGAACTTTAGTTCTCAGTGTAATTATAGTTTTTATCACTTCATTATAGTTGTCGTTTTTTTTCACTTTAGTTATCCAGTTTTTTAGTTCATGAATTTTGCTTCTGGGAACAAGTTGTTTTTGTTCATACAAGTCTACAATCTTATGAAAATTCACTTTAGTTGTATTTTTGTCTTTCACATCTTAAATTGTTGAAGAATTGACCAAAATTGAGGTTACTTTAAGCAAAATTGAAGAATTGACCAAAATTGAGGTTACTATAAGCAAAATTGTAATTTTTTTACATTTTTTTTAAAAATTGACATATTTTCATAAAAACATTCATCATTTCAATTTAACCCTTTTTTACCCTTTTGATTCTTTGACTCCTTTACATCTCAAGTTTTTAAAAATCGTCATTTACATATTTTTTTGTTTCAATTATAATACCATTCAAACTGGAAATACTATTTATCTAATGTTATGACTTCTTACTTGTTACATTATTCTACACTATTTTATTTTCTTGTCTGTTTTTACATTCATTCATTTTATTATTCATACATCTTTACATACTAAATTCTTAAACTCATCAATTAAACTTTCTCGTTCAGGTCAGTATTTTCCCCTTTCATTAATAACGCATTTATCGATGTTTCATCAAGGTTAGATTTAGGCCCGCTGTAAACTTTGTATCCATGAATAAAGTAGTAGGCAAGTGCTAAAATCCACACTCCCCCATTGATCACACATGTATAGTTCATAGTGGTTTTGTCAGGACCCTTGTCATTTGGAAATGATGACATGACTATAACATATAAAGCCCAAAAGCAAGCTCCTACGTTTATCGCATTTGATAAATATTTACCCAAGTAAAATGGTCCTGGTATAAATCTGCTTTTACCAACTGGTAATAATATTAATAACACGGGGGTAGCCCAAGATAACGAATTAGATGTAACAGCTAACGAGAACAAGGCCCCTGATCCTGCGTTTCCAATTAATACTAATAATCCAATTACTAAACTAAGAGCACCAGCAAATCCAGTAGCCCTAACTGGTACAGCAATTTTTGGATTAACATATTTGACATAATTGTAAACAACTGGTAATCCATCATCTCTGGCAAATGCCCAAACTTGTCTTGATAAAGCAATTAAAATCGAGCATGCCATCAAATATTGACCAACGGCAATTAATGACATAAAAGCAATACACCATTGTTTTCCTAAGGCATCATATATGATTTGAGCAATTGCTGATCCAGTATTTGACTCAAGAACTGCTGAAACATCAGCATCTTTAATACAGAAAGCGGAAACAATCACAATGGCAAATCCTAATACCCAACATACCACGATTGAACCAATGATACCAAATGGGATAGCTCTTTGAGCATGTTTAGCTTCTTCAGAACAATGAATGACTGAGTCAAAAGCACCAATAGTCCAAACACAAGGCATCCAACTTAACATGAATGACCAGCCGCCATTCCAGTTTCTGGCATTTTCAAAATTGGTGAAAACCCAACTAGCGGAATTAAAAGTATAATCTTTGGAATGAATACCAACAGGGACAGCAATAATAAATAATGCAATCAAAAAGCAATTGAAATAAATTGAGATTGATTGTAATGTAGCAGTATGTTTCGTTGTTAAGCAACAGATAATTACATTTGTAACAATACAACCAGCAAAAATTCCATAACTTTTACCATTTGTGATAACAAAATCTCCGTCTTTAGATACTACAATTGCCGATAAAATTTGTACAGCTAAACCATAAGTAATCGAACATAACCCCCCACATAAACCAAGAGAATTAGCACAACCAATCATAAATGAAAGTGGGACTCTTAATGAATCAGGAGCATAGTAATTAGTCCAATAATATAATCCACCAGAAGTTGGAATAGCAGACCCCAAAAATGTCATTGAAGTACCAATCAATAAGATGAAAAATCCAGCACAAAACCAACCCCAAACCAAACCTGCAGGGCCCGATTCTAATCCAATACCAATGGTACTAGCAATTGATGGTAATAATCCCATAATTGAGAACGCAATTCCAAAAACTTGAATGGTTGAATAATGTCGTCTTAATTCTTGTTTATAACCAATTTCAGCTAATAATTCTTCATCCCCAATATTAGCTCCAGGTTCAATATGCCTAATTTGAGATCGAGAGTGTAAAGCTTCAATATAGTCAGATCTTGCTGATGTAATTGCAGATAGGATTGGTGATTTAGTCATAATGAATTGAACTTTAAAAACTTAACTCTTATGATAATCGAATACAAAAATGATAATTTGACAATTTAAGGCTGAATTTGACTCAATATTTATAAGGTTTTTTTTTTCAACCAAGATGACATTGTTGATTATCATCATAACTTTAAACCAAAAATATGACGAGCCATATAATAAAATATTTTTTAAACTAATTTCAAATTGATACTTTTATTTTGTGTATCTATTAAAAAATTAATTATACTCCAACTCAAGAAGAGAGATAAATAGATAGAGACAGAGAGAGAGAGAGAGAAAGAAAAAAACTACATTATTTAACAATTTAGATTTCAGTGAAACACTTCATATTTATATTTAACTGAAATACGTAACAATTCATATTTAGCACAAATTGTTTATTAGTAATATCACTCACTCTCTCATAAAGTATTTTATTGAATAGTGGATTTTTCTTATGTATCTTTTGGGTATAAAAATATCTGCAGGTCATGCATAGTGATATGTCAAGAAATTACTTTACTAGAAAACTTTGACTTTATACATTCCCATAAACACTAAGTAAATAAATTTTATATATACAAATATATATATATATAAATATATATATATAAATATATATATATATGTGTGTGTTTTTTGATTAATTGATATCTATCTTATTAGTGAATGGGGAGATAATTTGGGTTTAATTCTGGTCTCATAACAAAGTTTTATTAATGCGTTCGTCCTAAAAAATATATGCACCCAAAAAGTTGAGGCGGCTATTCTTTAGGTGGAGAGTTTGAATATCCGAGAATAAACCTATTATGCGATACTACTACAATAAGGTACCAGTGGTGTAAACATTGTAAAAAAGGAATATTTCATTTCCAAGAAAATCGATAAGATACCTGTTATCTTTGATAAGAGATTTATTTATTACGATAAGAGAATTTTCTCAATTGGCTAATTGAATTTGAGCGGAGATAATGATTTATTGATTGATTTACATTACTGAATTTATTGCTTGGTTGATAATACTTGATGTGGGTTTCAATAAAATTTTTTCTTTAGTTAATTAAGTTTATCATTGGGGTTATTCATTTACTCCAAAACGTTTAATACAACTATCCGATTGACCGTATAGCTCATTCAATACATTTGTTATCAAATTGGCAATTTTGTGGGGACATTTCTCCCTATATTAGAAAAAAAAAATTGTTTGGATGACACCATAAACTTGGCTAGCGGCTTTTACAGTAGCTACCATTGGTTGTACCACTACAAATCTAACAATAAAATTCATTAGCGGATAAAACTTGCCGCTAACAATGCATAGCGGCTTGCCGCTTTCGCCAATTACTACATTCATCAATTGAGCAATATTGGCATCCACTTACCCAATTAGGTCAATCTAATTTTGTCGTTCGATTAAAAATGGGCTTATCTCAATAGCCACAAATTTCAAGTAATTGATTATTAAATTCAGGAATTATGGGATGGGATGGGATGGGATGGAATTGGTTAAGTAGGGTGGGGTTTTGTTTTTTTTTTAGTTTTTTTTTGGTTTTCACCTCTAACTTTTACTCCACAAAAATTAACACTAAAAATTATGATTCAAACTCAACACTCAAAATTTAAACATACCATAACTCCAAATTAAAATTATGGTTTTTGTTTAAATTGACTGATTTTTTCCCTAAAATTAATTGGTTTTCATTGTATAAATTCTTGATGATCTTGATTTGATCAGCAAAATCTTATTCTTTTATATGATTACTAAAAAAATATTCATTTGGGCTTTAATATCCCAATACGTAACGCATGTTGACTCTATTCAAGCAAATCTTTGGGCTGCAATTGACTCTTTGGTTGAAATATGGTAGATTAACCGACAATATTGTCCAAAATTGTATTTGAAATTGACTCAAATCGTTTCCTATTTTGGTTATATACGCGCATTAGTTGTGGTTGTCGGTCAACCTTTCCTAATTGGTAAACTACGATTAAGACTGAGATGCGTTGTATGTCATTAGTGCATAATGAATAATAGTAAAACACTTATTACATAGTCAATTTAACCAGAAGTTGTATAAATCTTCATTACAAAAGAAGATGATGATGAAGAAGAAAAATAAGAAATTTGTATTGCAAGAAATTTAAAAACCAAAAACTGAAAAAATCAAAAAAAACATTCAATTCTAATGTATTAAAATACATTCAATTCTAATGTACTAAAATAAATACAATTCTAATGTATATCAAATATATTATTTAAATCCTAATTTTATACTACTGTTATGGTTCTTTTTCTAACGCTTTTTCTAGTTTCGATATATCATGTGCATGGGTTTGTACTAGTAACCCGTCTATTGATTCCTGATCATCAAGATTCGATTTAGGCCCAGTATAAACTTTATAACCATGAACAAAATAATATGTTAATGAAATTATCCAAACTGCACCATTAATGACACTCGTATAATTCATAGTTTCTTTGGATGGACTTCTTTCATCGGGGAACGATGACATAATTATAACATATGCTACCCACAAACATGTTCCCACATTGATTGCTGTGGATAAATATTTCCCCCAATAAAATGGTCCTGGTACAAATCTACTTCTTCCAACAGGTAATAAGACTAAAAATACTGGCGTCGCCCATGCTAATGCGTTAGATGTAACTGCTAATGAAAATAACGCATTGGATCCTGCCCCTCCAATTAAAACTAATAATCCAATCAATAAACTTATAATACCAGCAAATCCAGTAGCCCTAATTGGCACAGCAATTTTTGGATTAACATATTTGACGTAATTGTAAACAAATGGTAATCCATCATCTCTGGCAAATGCCCAAATTTGTCTTGATGCTGCAATTAAAATTGAACATGCCATTAAATATTGACCTACAGCGATTAAGGACATGAAAGCAACACACCATTGTTTTCCTAAGGCATCATATATGATTTGAGCAATTGCTGATCCAGTATTTGACTCAAGAACTGCTGAAACATCACCATCTTTAATACAGAAAGCGGCAACAATCACAATGGCAAATCCGAATACCCAACACACAGAAATCGAACCAATGATCCCAAATGGAATCGATCTTTGGGCATTTTTAGCTTCTTCAGAGCAATGAATAACCGAGTCAAAAGCACCAATGGTCCATATACATGGCATCCAGCTTAACATGAATGACCATCCAGTGGTCCAATTTCTTGCATTTTCGAAATTTGTAAAGACAAAACTAGCTGAATTAAAAGTGAAATCTTTGGAATGAACCCCAACTGGAATTGCAATAATAAATAATGCAATCAAGAAGCAATTGAAACAAATTGAGACTGATTGTAAAGTAGCAGTATGCTTGGTTGTTAAACAACAAATAACTACATTTGAGATAATACAACCAGCAAAAATTCCATAACATTTTGCAGTAGTGATAACAAAATCTCCGTCAGTTGATACTACAATTGCCGATAAAATTTGTACAGCTAAACCATAAGTAATCGAACATAACCCCCCACATAAACCAAGAGAATTAGCACAACCAATCATAAATGAAAGTGGGACTCTTAATGAATCGGGAGCATAATAATTAGTCCAATAATATAATCCACCAGAAGTTGGAATAGCAGACCCCAAAAATGTCATAGATATACCAATCAATAAGATGAAAAATCCAGCACAAAACCAACCCCATACCAATCCAGCAGGTCCAGCCTCCAAACCAATATTCATAGTACTAGCAATTGATGGTAATAACCCCATAATTGAGAAAGCAATCCCAAAAACTTGAATGGTTGAATAATGTCGTCTTAATTCTTGTTTATAACCAATTTCAGCTAATAATTCTTCATCCCCAATATTAGCTCCAGGTTCAATATGCCTAATTTGAGATCGAGAGTGTAAAGCTTCAATATACTCAGATCTTGCTGATGTAATAGCATTTAGAATTGGCGATTTAGTGGCTGACATTCTTGACATTAAAACGGTAATATCAGAACTTCAGCAAAGGAATAAAACCTAAACGTATTTATAACTCTTTGAAATATTGCTTATCTTAAAATTAGTGCACGAAACTTTTATTGTCAAGATTGATAAGGAAAGCAAATCCTGAACTTAGCGGTAAACTTAACCGTAAATAGCTAATCAATAGGTTTGCGGGATTAAATTTAAAATCACAGTATCGCATCCTCAACGACCCAAATTAATGTTAACGATATCCAGACAATATCATCAGAAAAATCTAGTATATAAACCATTCACTTAAATTGATGCGACATGAATTAACCTAAGTTGAAGGCAAAAAAGTTGATTAAGAATCACATCATGGCGGAAAAAATCTTTGATTGCCTTTACCAACCACATTCTTGATCCAAAATGAGGCTTTAAACAAAGTCTCAAAAAGGGTTCCCGCCATTGAAACTAATTTATTTTCACAAAACTGTTATCTGTCTTTGTAAAAAATTAATGTTTAATAATGCCTGATCTAAAATTGAGATAGCTTTGATATTTTTTATTCATGCACAAATGAAAAGTAAAACCTAGATAATCCGACTATTCCGGATTAAATTATACCACTAACCAGTGTTAATTGTGAATAGCAAACACATTCTTAGATTTTTTTACATAGATTTTACGAGTTGCAAGATGTAATTTCTCGTACATTCATTGTAAACTACCAACTGATTTTTAACATTATTTTATATTACGTTAATCTATCAACAGTTTGGATAATTATTAACCTTAATCTATACTTCATACTCAAACGCCGAACTCCATCCAATTATTTTTTCCTTATCTGAGACACAATGTGTCATGTCTCAATTTGGTAATTCATCCAACACACTAAAAAACGATCAATTCGGAATTATAATAAGACATACTTAAAAAAAGTGAACATATACTTTAGTATATCATTTTATCAATAATCACATTTAGTGGGATAATATGAAGAATTCGATTTCTTATGATGGTGAAACCAGTAATCCTTGTCTTTATAGTATTATTGCCCATAGTTCTCTATCACTCAATTAGAAAATTGATTCTACCAAGTCAAATTTGTTATTTCTTCAATTACCTTATCTGTAAACAACATGATAGGCTTATATAATCTATGATTTTCATGATATTGGTATCGAAGACTTTGCAAGGTAGATAAAAGATTTTCATCTTGTTCATATTCTTGTAAAAGGTTTTGTAAAACAATACTGGTTGGTTTTTCATTCTTATCATTATGTAAATCACCATCATCAATGAAATTGCCAAACATATCATCATCAGCTTTATCATAATCTCTATCAGGATTGTTACTGTCATCAAATATGCTTGAATAATGATAATCCATAGTTAACATAAATTTATCATCTTGATTTGTCCCCAGGTCTATTGTTAAAAGCTTAGGACGCTCTAATAGCGAGTTTAACCACATCGCTTTTTCTTCGTTAGAGTTTATTGAAGAATTAACAACTAAGAACACTCCAATATTGATTAATATTTTTGAATCCTCATCATTTGTCTTCAAATAAACATTAATTTCGTTCAAAAATAACTTGATGAATTCAGATTTGTTATTGGTCATATACAGAGAAAATAATTGAATGTCTAAACCAGCAATAGGTAATTCATCTCTCTTGCATATTCCCTCCTTGAATGACTTTTTAATTTCCTCATCAATATTTATATCTGGTTGAATATTATTTTTGAATGACTTGTCAGTTCCAACATAATCAAATGTGATATGCTTGGTAATCATATTTACAATGTTTTTTATTGTAGAAGACTCTCCCCAATTCTTTATCAGTTTTAAAGATTGTAATATGTAACTACCACTAGTTTTCAAAACAACCTTAAAAATCAATTTATTAATATCATTATCCGAGTCCGAATCATTCGAATGGTTCAATTCACCCAAATTAGATTTTAAAATTTCATATAGAACCTTTATGGGGATACTTTCTGAATTATATTTATCAATTAACATTTCATTCAATAACCAATTGATAATACTCACAGTGCATGGTATCAAAAACATTTGAGTCAAATAATCAATCCCTCCGATTAATATCGAAAAATTTATTTTGTTTAAGCGACAAGCAACAACTGCTTGTTGATATACTATAGGAATTAGTTTATAGATCTGTTTAATTGTTATTGATTTTATCAAATCATCAGACAAACCATCATTATCGTCATCAAACAATGCGTTTATCCAATCGCTCAACAAGTTTGTATAATTTTCACCAATTGTTTTATCTTCATCAGTACAATTATCTGGAATTTGATTTGTTAAATTACCACCAAGGCTAAAACAAAAGTTATTTATGTAATCAATAACAAATGATTTTTTGATCTGAACCTTATCAATGTTCAATTTAAAAGTGTCAACAATCGATATAATTGCTAACAAAATTACTCCAAAATATGAAAAATGATCTTGAAAATTTTCTTCATCTTCACAATTAAATTGTTGCTGATCTATATAATCAATTAAAGGGTTAAGTAATTGATAAGGTCCTAAGTTGAATATCACTAGTTTTAAGATTGTATCGTTATTTAATAACGAAATTAATAATCTAAAAATTTTTTCATCATTTTTATCAACTATCAACTTTTGTAGTATCTTTAAAACCAAGTTTGAAAATTCCTTTTGTTTGATATCCAGGTATTCCAATGGTATCAATAAAGAATCAATATATTCAATTAATTCTGATTCCATTAATGATACAAACTCTGGATTAACATTTAACAATTTTTCATTGAATTTTTGACTTAAATGTAATTCATGATTTGCTTGTCCTAGTTCATTAACAAGGATTTGTTGATTGAATTTCGAGTCGAGAGGAAAAATCTTTTGAAATGAGTGCATTGTAATTAACTTATTCAAAATACAACTTTTAATGAAGCATTGTCGTAAATCATACTGCTTCTTGCTACCAATGACAAAGTCACTTATTATTGTGATAGTTGAATTATTAAATGAGTTAAAAGTATCGATAATTGCTTTTTCAAGGCTTTCATCATCATTAAATTTTAAATTAACAAGTAATTTAGGTAATCTTGAAGCAATGAAATTTTTCCAATTGTAAAGAAGATAACCACATAAATTATTGATTATGGCAAATGCTAGACCAATAAAGTTAAGTTTTAAAAGTTTTGTTGTTATTAAATACAGATTTCTTCTCTCTTTAATATCGATAAAGTTTTGTAAGTATAGATTGAGAATATTTGAATCATCATTCAGCAATTTCCAACTTTTCATCAATTGAATAAACCAAATATACTCTTTCAGAAGCATAAATTTATCAAGTTTGTCTTGATTAATATTATGTAAAAGCAAAGATTTTGATAATAAATGATGATTAAATGATTGGATTCTCTTATTATTCACGGTAATTACTACATCATTATTATTGTTAATCGAATTTTGATCATAATGATTTTTCATACTAATTAATTTTTGAATTAAATCAATCCATAGTTGATTTAAATCATTGAGTCCCGTTGCTTGTAATTTGGATGATAATTTATTGAACACTAAATGCAATTTTTCATCGTCTTTGTATATCATATAAGATAATCTATCATATAATTGACCTGCCATTATTACAATCGAATACAATAAATTTTTTTGAGATTTCAGGAGATCGTCAGGTAACAGGCCAATTGTTGCCAAAATGTATTCACTAAAATAGATATTCAATAAGAGTTTTAGTATAACCTTATCAACTTTATTAAATGATTTGATTATTAGGGTATTGTATTGACGTAAATAAAAAATTTGAGATTGTAGATCAGATTTAGCTAAACACCTCCAAAATTGACTCAATTTCCAATCATTACTTAAACTCAACTCAATAGCAAACCTTATCTTAATTGAGATATCCAACCTCTGGTTATAATTCTTTGGTGGTTGAATCTCTAATAATTCGGTGATATATTCATCATCATTTGGAGTATTGATCTGATTTAACTGATTGAAAAGGCTTATAAAAGTCTTGGGTGTCACATCTTGACGTAAGCACCGTGAAACAACCCGATGAAGCGATATATCATCGACCATTGATCTATTTCAAGAAGAAGAATCAATTTAGCAGCATTTTTAATTTTGACAATTTCACGCTTTTTAACAATCACCCACCAAAAAAAAAATTGATCTTTCATTTCAAACCACAAATTTAATAAGATTTCAACATTTTTCAACCTTGTAAATCAATGTCAATTATACAAAAGCTTTGAATTGATGTTAAAATCAATATTTAAACCCATTTCCATGATATTGCCATATTTCCTTGCCCAATTGAGTTGACTTCCCAATTGGGTAACAAAATTTACACACCAAGAAACATTTGTGGGAATGAAATAGGAAAGTACAAATGAATGAATTTGACTGATAGGACAGAAACTATTAAAAGTCAAAAGTGGACATTAGTTTTAATGGCTATAATAGTAGATTTAGGTTACTTTGCTTCAATAAATAAAAATACCTTTTATTTATATAAACCTACATTGCTATAAAAACATATATAAAAACACAGTAAACATATAATTGCAAACAAGAATGGAAAATAGACAAACAAAACAAAAATAAACAAAACAAGATGGATGGATAAAACACTGTGACAAAATACATAAACAAACAGTAAAACACAACAGACAAAAAAAAAAACATTAAAAATTTAACGGTAATGACATGTAACGACCAAAAACAAGCACTTAAGGTATGTGACCACATACCAATCTAATCACCCTAAAACAATTAAACGGACACTTTAATTCCATTCCCAAAAGCATGAATATATTATTATACTTATAACCAGAAACGAAGCCTCAAGTTAAATTTATCAAATGCTATATCACCACATACTTGAAGTATTAAAAGCAGATACCATATTCGAATTGGTATTAGTGGTGTTACCCCAAATAGATGTAGATCCTGCAGTACTCCAATTTGTAGTCGAAGGAGAGCAAGTAGGTAAATCTGATAATAAAGATGACGAAGTCAAAAATTGACTATTGATATTAGAATTAGTCAGAGTCGACTTCAAAGGACTTGAATTATTTGATGCTAAAAATGGAGGTGAATAATTATTTGATAAATTGGAATTTGGTGGTAATAAAATTGGTGAATTAATTTCTTGATGAAGTCCACTTCCTGGATTATAATTATTTCCAGTATTTTGACTTGCAAATAATGACAGCTGAGGTTTATTAGCTGTTGGTGATATTAAATTTGGAGAATCTAAAGCTGAATTGGAAAGATCTAACGACAAATACGAATTTGAATCTTGAGGCTGGAATTGATTCCCAATAGAATAAATTTTGTCAGTTTGTGGTAATGATATAAAAGGTGCCTTGTAAGTATTATTGCTATACAGCTGTTGAATGTATTGCTGTTGTTGCTGCTGCTGTTGCTGTTGCTGTTGATATGTTTGTTGCTGTTGCTGCTGCTGCTGCTGTTGTTGTTGTTGTTGATGTTGATGTTGATGTTGTTGTTGATGTTGTTGTTGTTGTTGTTGTTGAAGCTGGTGATGATGATTTTGTAATTTTTGTTGCTGCTGCTGTTGTTGTTGTTGCTGTTGTTGCTGCTGCTGCTGTTGCTGCTGCCCTGCAAATTGATTTTGATAAAACTGGTTTTGAAATTGTTGCGGAAAACTCTGCTTTTGATAAAGGTAGGGTTGATTGACGGCAGCGGCAGCTGCTACAGTTGCCAAAGTGTATTTCTGTTGCATTTGATTGTTACCAATGTATCTCTGATTATTATTTTTAAAACCATACTTTTGATTTTGACCATTCAAAGTTTTTGACTGATTTTTCAATGATTTTTCAATATATTCAATTTGATAATTGAAAGGAATTGATTTCAATTGTCTTATTGAATAAGAATTATCATTTGAAGAATTCGACATCAATATCAAATAAATATTTCAATAACCGTTTTAAATAAACCAAACCTTTGTAAAAATCGAAACCCCTTGCTTTTTAAAAAACCTCGCCAATATAAAATCCTTTTTTACTAAACTTTCTATCACCAAACCTTGTAACACAAGAACACTCCCTTGTGAATCCAACCAATATCCTCAAAAGATACAACCTGATTGATGGTGAAAAATTACCCTTGAAAAAGAAAAATACAATAGATTGAAAAAGAATGTCTAGGTACCTATTTGTTTTATTGTACTTGTTTAGTTCAGATATACATCAATATCTAAACAATAAACTTTACTAGTTCCAAAATGAATAGAAAATCAAGTTATCAATTCTATTTCTGAAAAATTTCTTTCTCTAACAAACCAACTTGAAAAATTATTTTTACTGCGAAAATTAACCAGTCAAATATCGCGTTTACATAATTGAACTAATTTCGATAATATTACTATATAAACTAAGACATTATCTAATTTAGGTTGTTTCTGTTGATTCGGAATTATTATTTAATTGCCATGCTGGCACGCCAATTGTTTTTAAAGTATCTTTAACTTTTTGATCCGCGGCATCATCAGTAGCATTTAATTGCCAACTAGGAATAGCAGGTTTAGAATCTGGTAATTGTTTATTAGCTTCTTCTTTTTTCATTTCTTCTTCTTTATGTTTCATTTGCCATGCAGGTATTCCTGCAGCAGTAATATTATCTACAGAAGTAGTACCAACCAATCCTGGTTTATCAATTGCAATTGTAGATGTTGAACTTGGTGATGATTTGAATTCTTTTTCCTTTTCTTTCTCTTTTTCGTTTGCTTTTTCTTTAGCTTTTGCTTCCTCTTTTTCCTTTTCAGCTTTAGCTGCTTTTGCTCTCTTCAAAATTTCTGAAGCTGAAGGAATTGAAGAAACTGGAGTTAATTTTCTTTCGGAGTTTGTTGTTCCATTTTTAACTTTGATTAATTGTTTTAACGATTGTAATTCTTCATTTATCTGAGATAATTCATCTTTGATATTATTCTTGGTGAACCCCATGTTTTTCTCAATCGAATTACTTAAATTATCAATTTCTAATTTCATTAATCTTAAATCATCATCGAATTTTAATTTATCTTTATTATATTTACTCAAGAAATCATTGACATTATCTATTACTATATCAATTTCTTTTACTTTGGATTCATTTTCTTCCTTGATAGTTTTTTGATCTTGACTTAATTGTTCCAAAACTTTATCAATCTTTAAAAATTCTTCATCTATGGTTTGCTTGTCTTTTTCAATAGCCGATATACTTGGAGGTATAACATTGGGCAAAAGATATCTTGATACAACTTGATATAACCCATACCCAACTCCAACTGTTGTTGTTGCCATAATAAAATAATCCTTCCACGATCTTTCTGGTATAGTTGGCGCATTGTAATAATCAATTGGAGGAATTCTATTCAATTGCTGAGATGACTGATAAGTATCGTTAGTTGTACTACTATTAGAAGTATCACTAGAACCAGCACCACTACTTGAAGTACCAGGATTACTGACTCGTTTTAACGCCTCTTCAATTTCTTGTTGATTTAACCCTTTCGACTCCAAAAATTCAACCTTTTTGGTTAAAGGAGAATCTTGAACATTTGGATCTTTCAAGAATGAAACCGCACTACTTATAAGCTCTTCATTCATCTCAACCTTTAAGAAGAAACTGTTGTATTAATGATTATCTCTGAACTTTACTTCCGCGGTATACCATAATTTTTGTGGGGTGTTGCATGCAGGAAGTATCACCCATTTTTCATTATCAACTATTGGTGACATTAATTGGCTTTAATAGACGATTCGAAATGATATAAATGACACTATATAGGTTCAATTCACTATTGAAAGTTTTGATACTTTTTTTTTTTTTTTTTTCAAAAAAAATTGAAAATTATTGGTACTTTTCCTTGATCCTTATTCGTAACAAAAATCTGTTTACAATAATACCAACTAAACTCGAAATACCTTACTATTATACATCTATGATCCTACTTCTGTATTACTTTACAAATACATTGTTCAAAAAGTTCTTTGTTTTTAAATTACTTGTTATCACTATAGTAATACTCTTGCTTTAATTAAGTGTTTCTACATGCTCTTATACCCTTATGGGATAGATGACTCTTAGGCAGAATGCCCATACGTTTGCCTGAAGTAAAAAGTTGAGTCTATTTATCGTTTGTGTAATGTCATCGACTCGTTCTATCGAGTCGGTAACTGTTTCTTTCAGTATTTTCAATTTATGTTTAAGTTTTCTTCGTACTAGCCTCTCGTACTATCAATAATAAGCATAAACAAACAAAAAAGCTCGAGCCAGCAAATATTTGAGTGTAAAGGTATGGTGATGAAATAGATTCATCTACCAAACTTAAAGCAATTACTTCTGCAACTAAGGTAAAAATTCCAACTAATAAATTCATGCCTGACCATGCAGCTGGTAAATCATCTTGATCAAGTAACGCATCTGATGCCATAGATTGAGCCATAGTTGACCCCACACCAATAATTAATCCAATCAATACTGCAAATGCAATCAATGGTGCAAATGATTTTGCATTAATCCAAAATGCAAATATTAATATAGTGATAATTGCAGAAACCAACGTCGATGAATTATTCCCACCTATTGAATCAGCATTGCTCTTAGTCCCATAATGGGTCTCCCTACTATTTGAGCTGCATTGATTACCGAGGTTAGGATGGACCCTTCTGTAGGAGTTAGCCCTACTGATCTCGCATACGATGCCATGGAAAATAACATAATTATATATCCCAAAGAAGCCAATGCATACCAAAACGAAATCAACAATATAGGGTAGGAACTTAATAACTTGAAATTAAAAATTAACTTAAAACTTTGTTTGATGAAATCTTTTGTCATGGTTTCTCTAAATAAAAGTTTTGATTTTATTCTTGGTTTCATAATCACTGCTGGAATTAAGGCCGTAACTAAGGCAACAAGTCAAACCATTCTAAGACCCCATCTTTGATTACCAGTTTTCTCAATAACTGAGTTTAACGATAATGAAAACACTAATCCACCTAATCCACTACCAGATACACATATTCCCATGGCTGTTGATAAATATTTATCAAAATAATCTGGCAATATCAAAGTAGCGGGGATAAAAATGCAAACAAAAGATAACCCAACCAATAAACCTTGAGTTAAATAGAGTTGCCATAATTCTGTTGCAAATGATGCTAATATATAGCCCAAAGTTTGTAGCACTACACCAATAGTCATCATCAATCTAAATCCAATAATTTTGTAGGCTAATGCAGCAAATGGGGCCAAGAATTGGGCACAAAACACCACTAACCCTCCAATTAAGGCATAATCATATTTAGTAGCATTAGCAAAAGTTTGATGATCAAGATAGTAATTCAAGAAAACACCAAAACTAGCATTAGACCCCAAGTTGAAAATTTAGTTAAACAAGCGCAAATAGCCATAACCCAAGCTATACCCTTGTCCTTCGAAGAATAATTAGATTCAAGTGACTCCTTCTCTTCAACGTTTTCAATATTGACATCATTTCCCAATTCATCAAATGGTAAATTACTTGTACTTGTGTATGTTTTTTGTAAATCTCGTCTAATATCATGATTTACTTCCAGTAAATTCAGACAATTGTTGATCCTATCAATTCCACTATCTAGTCTTGTATGAAACTCATTTGCATCATCCCACCCTTCAGAATGATTCTCTGATAAGCTATATGTATCAAATAGCTCACTCATCAACTTCAACAATAATCAGAATCCATTGAATGGTATGGCTCTGACTCAGATTTTACTATAGTCATAAAGCTATTAGTCATTAGCACAACAAAAAAAATGAAGTTGCTTTCAAGAACAAATGAAGCACAGCGTTTAACTCAATATGAGCACAAACAACAGGTGACTCAACTGGTTTTATTGAATTCTATTGTTAATTCTACAAGAATTTACTCAGATGTAGTACTATTTTTCAACTGTTAGTGATGATTCGGAAAAGTGATCAACTTTTCCGGTCTGAACTATTGGTTATCCATTCGAAAGTTCTTTTGTTGGAGCTGGCTAAAAAACCTTGATACTGTGATACATGAGATTTACTGATTTTTTATGTTATGATTAGGGGAGCCGTAGCTTAATGTAGGTGTTTAAAGACTAGCAAATAAATATATTTAGGTCAAATGAAAAAAATATAGAAATTTTTTCATAGATATATAAAAATCATGTCCTTCCATCCCTTATGAATGAATTATAATGAGATGAACAGATCACATCAAGATTTCAAATTATAATTTGAAAGACTATAGTATCGCCATACCCAAACCTTCCACTTTCATCTTATGTCCCTAATGTCGTGGAGGCCACACGACATTTAATCCAAATTAACGAATAGTGGTAAGAAATATATATATAATATCTAAATAGTAGCTTTATTGTATATACAAGTAAGAACTGAATCATAACAACCAAGGTTTGAAATCCAACCAAGATTTTAAGTAGCGCAACCCAATTTCAAACTAGTTTAACAAGGTGATAAAATTAGCCAATCCAATTTCAAACTAGTTTAACCAAAGTTTTGTCAAAGTCGATTAATCCCCAATAATCATACTAGAGTTAAATAAATTCTTTTTGATGCTAAAAGTTTTATTTATAGTTTTTTTATTTATAGTTTTTCTAATTTTTTAGTCAAGATTTGATTAGCCAAATTACTTTTTAATAATTCTTCATAAACACACCAAGAAATGGCAGCACTTGCACCTTTTCTACCAAGTCTTAAAGATAAACCTTTAAATAAATTTTTAATACCACCAGGCTCACTAATAAGTTGATTTGTAGCTTGAATTATCGACGAGTGATTTGAGGATATTTGTAATCTTGTTTTTATAGCATCAAAAGGAGCAGTTATTGCAGTAGCAATCGATGCAGCTAGTAAAGCACTAGTAGAATTGATAAATCCCGGATATAAAGGAAAATTTGTCAATAATAAAATTTGCGGTAATAAATCATGTTTACAACTTTCATAAAATAAAACATAAATTCCAGCATAAGGAGAATCTCGAGCTAAAGTTGCAATTGAACCTTTAAAAAAATTTTTAATTGATGTATTACCTTCATGATAAATCCCGGTAGTTGCATCATATAAACTTCTATAATTATAAAGATTCGATTCATATCTAGTCTTTATAACTGTTATTGGCATTGTTATATAACCAACAGTTGCTCGACATATAAATCCCAAAGATAAATTTTCAAATGGAGATAATTTAGGTAAAATTGAAGATGATATTGTTGAATTATTAGAAGTTTGATTTGTCTTTAATTTTGATACATAATTTCTTGAAGTTGATAAAATTGTAAAATATAATCCCGCTCCTACCGAAGTTCTTAAAGTTGATGGTAAAACTCCTCGCCATAATTGTTTAAATTGTTTCAATTTTTTTAACTCACTAGTTATAGTAGGACTCAAATGAGTCTTTGTATTGATTTGTTGTTGTTGTAATCTTGTTTTAAGTAAATCTAAAGGTTGTAAAACTGCTGCCGAAATTAATCCTGCTATTCCCCCAGATATTAAACTAACAGTTGTACCAGGATATTTTTTAATCCCATTTTGATTATTTGAATTATTATTCATTAAAATATTCAATTCAAAACTCTCTAATTATATATAATAACCCACTCAATTAAACTATCATGGCTTTATACTTATCTTGTATAAATTGAAATAAATTGAAAATTAAATTTCAATTTATATCGCATTGGGAAAATTAATAAATTTAAAAATCAACATGAATCCAAAAAAAATAATAAAAAAAATGAAAAAAAGAAACTCTTGACAGATTATTTACCGTTGATGACAAAGATGATGACATTGATGTATAAATATGGAAAATTCAGTAAAATAATTTATTTAAATGATAAAATTAATAACAATGATAATTTTTAAATTTTTTTTTTTTTTTGCCCTCTTTCTTATGTAATTTCTAGTTTTTTTATTTTTGTTTATTACCAATTATTCTTGATTTTTTGTAACCAATGTTTTGAAGTCTTTGTAATGACTAATACGGGATCAATTTCTTCTAAAACTATAGATTGATCCTGTAATTGATTATTCCATAAAGATAAACTTGCAATTGCTAAAAAAGAATGAAATGGGTCGGGGTTTGATTGAAAATCTTTGCCGAAACCTCCCATTAAACTATTTTGTGTTGTATTCAACAAATAAGCTTTCGCTTGTTGTATATTAGTTAAATGTAAACTTTCAAGTAAATTTAAACTTGCACTACACCACCAAGAATAACAAGTATCACCAAACTTATTTTCTCGTCCATTATAACTACCTTGATCTTGAATTTGATAATATGGATAATTCATATCATCAAGACTTGTATAATATAATTGACGGTGAATTAACCAGTCAATAGTAGATTTAAATTGGTTACCAGTAGTTAAATCGACATTCAATAATTTCAAACTAACTAATCCACAAAATGTAAATCCTAAATGAGATTCATTATTAGAACTTAACCCACCTTGATAAGTAAAATTTGAAAGAATGTATTCTATAATTAATGATTTGCCAGCAAAATCTTCATAGTTTATCAAATTCATTATACATAATGCCATATAACAAATTCTTAAATCAGGTTCGCCAAATGGTTCATATTTTTCACTAACTTGATTAAACCGTATAGTAGGAGCAAAACTACCTTTATTTTCTCCCAGTTGACTTTGACATAACTTCAAAAATGCTATTACTTTATGTCGATTTATCACTTTTGAATAATCATACTTCAAGATCAAAAGATTGACTAATGCAAAAAACGTCGATGAAATATTTGGTAAATCATAATGATTTTTACAATTTCGGTAATAATTGGTAGTTCTGAAACCTTGAAATTCATTTGTTTCTAGCAAATAATTCTCAATAATATAGTCTTGATAATACTTTTCTTCTTGAGGTGAAAATTTTAATCGTTTAATCAACCCTAACCCATGCAAACAAAAGTATATTAGTGCCAATTGATTTGAATCTTCAGATTGTAGTTTGGATGGTAATGCTATCAAACAACGATTGAAGAACTTTTCATGTTTTTCAATCAAAAAACTCATTAATTTCAACTACTCTACTTCATTATTGTAAAATCAATTTATGATTCAACCTCACCCCGTGCGGCTCGCTTAAGCTACCACCAAAGAAATCAATCACCAAAGTTCAAGAGTAACTGAAGTGATATCTTATTTAACGTAGCAAGCATATCGACATTTAAACGTTGCAAGGTGAATAAATTGACTGAAACAATTGTGATTTTTGAATTAAAACCAAATATTATTTGTTTTAAATGAAATGATAAATTTACGTAATCAAGAAATAAGTTAGCTCTACATAGATTAGTCAGTCATTCAATTCATCACCGTTTAATCTTCAACTTACTCAGCTCTCATCTGTCTATTGGAATTAATAATTAAAAGGTTAAGAAAAGAGAAATCTCGAGGATGAAAATGTCAAATAGTCAATAAAATTTAAAAACTTGATAAGGCATTTTTATCAATATTCGAAGCCGATATTCTTTAATATGCAACCATTATTATAGGCCAAATCGTTAAATTACTTATTTTTATTTTGATTATAAAACTCAGTTTTATTGTAGTTGTAATATTCTGACAAAATTGATATTAAAACTTTCAATTATGGGTGAAACTTGACTGATGATTGATATAATAACTGGTAAATCATTATTAGGAGCTTTCAAAATACCTGATTGGCAATAGAAATTGAAATTTTTCAATTGATTTAACCATACATTTTCCTTTTCAACTAATTGATCAATGTTTATTTCAATATTCTTTTGCCAAATTACATCAAACTGACTAATCATGTTTTGATCATATTTGGGTTCAATTAGCTCGATATTATCGATAATTTTGAAAAAAAACTGACTCAATTCAATATTCAACCCACAACCTAGTAATTTCGTAAACGCTTCCTTTAGGGTCCAAATTAAATTAAAACATAGGTATTTTTCTGATGCTGATGCAATACTTGATAAATAATGATATTCATGATCGTTGAAAATTGGCTTGAATTCTTGCAAGAAATTGATGGAAGATATTTTCTGTTTACTATGTGATAAATCAATTCCAACTGGAAACTCTTGCCTTGAAATCACTAAACTTAAAATGTAATTTGAAGATGAAGAATTGAATTGAAGCGGCTTTCCGTTTATCACTAATTGAGGTTTCCCATATTCATTGTACGTGAAATTCAAATTTTTCCAAGGATCATATTCACATTTCATCAATACGCTTTCGATATAATTAAGTACCAATTTGGTAAATAAATTTAAAATTAATTTTTTACATTTCAATTCGAAATCTTTTATCGATTGTATCTTCAATTGCTGAGATAAATCATTGACTAACCGTAAACTGGTTTCAAAGTTGTAATCATCTTTCAAATAGTCAAATAACTCCCCGGTGAGGTGAGTTGTAAACAAATAGATGCCTTCTTCTTGTAATTGGACAAAATTATTAAATTCGGTCTGAAGAGTCATAAAATTGACATCGAGGAACACCAAAGAAGAACCTCAGCAAAATGAAAACAAGCAGCAGTAGACCACCAATAAAGAAAACTTGCTTTTGTCAAAAAGGAGTTGCAAAATCTGAAAATCAAATAAAAAGCAAAAAATTACTGTAACCAAACGATTTTTCACTACTCACTACAAACTGAAAAATTAATATTGGTTAAAACCAGACTTAAGATAATAATGATAAAAAGTACTAGTGAGTTGGTGGAAACATAACAAACTAAGAAAGCAATGAATTTGCTTTAAGAAATCATAATTTTTGAGAAAAAATCAAGAATTTATATTTAGTGATAAATGGAGTAGATGTCTATAAACACTTGTATTCGATTTCATTATTCTTTTTCAGCTATTTGAGTATAAAATCGTTCAACTTGTTCATAACCATAAGTGTCCTTTGGAGGATTATAAGGATTTCTTTTTGCTTCTTCGTACGTTTCAGTTATAAGTTTTTTGATCAAATCAATTGATTGACGAGATTGTTGATAATGAAAAGCTAAACGACCAGGACTAGCTTTTAAACCATATTCTTTTGCTTTAGATTCAAAAAACTGAGAATTAATTTTATTAGCTTTAACATCAATGAATACAAAATTGGTTTCAACTGGGTGTTCTAAAATAATGCCTAATTTTGTGCATAAATCACCAATTTCTTGGGCTATTTCATGAGTTTTCTGTAATTTTGGCCAATTTTCATCGATGGCAACTATAGCCATTGATGCTAACAATCCTGATTGTCTAATACCACCACCATTTTGTTTTTTAAAATGGTTAGCTTTCTTAATAAATTGGGAATCCCCCACTAAAACTGAACCAATGGGAGCACCAATAGTTTTTGAGAGACAGATTGAAACTGAATCAAAATATTGAGCATATTCTTTAATTGAAATACCGGTGGCAATACTTGCATTCCAAATTCTGGCACCATCTAAATGTAATTTAACATTATGAATTTTACAAAATTTTGAAATTTTAATAATTTCATCCAAGGGGAAAATCATACCATGTAAAGTATTTTCTAAACTAATGACTTTAGTTGGAGCTCCATGAATTTCACCATCATCAGGGATAAAATTAGGAATAATATCATCTTCCAAAGTTAAATGATGTCCATTTTTAGGAATTATTGGTTGAGACATAGCTTGAGATAATGTAGCAATTCCACCAGCTTCATGAACATAAACATGAGCTCGATAATCACACATAATTGAATAAGGTGGTTGTAAAAGATTAACTCGTAAACCAATTTGATTTGATAAAGTTCCGGAAACACAATATAATCCAGCGGGTTTACCAGCAATATCAGCAACTTTTTGTTCTAATTTAATTGTAATTTCATCTTCATCATATACAGCATCACCCACACTAGCATTAGTTAATGATTGAATCATTGATACTGTTGGAGTTGTAAAAGTATCACTTCTAAACTCATTATGAGCTGGACTCAGTTCATAGTTTGATAAATCCATAATAAAAATGAAAGAACCAATGATGTAATTAATCAAGCTTTCACTACGACAAGAAGAAATCAATTGAATAAATAAATCAAAAATTTATTACCAATTGTAGTGTAGTTTTGAACCTATAAATGAGAATGAGAGTTCAATAGTGAATTTCAGAGTCAAACTTTCACTTAGTTCTAAAATCTATTTATTGAACAACAACAAGAAGAAGATGATGATGATGATGAAGATGAAGATGAAGAATTGTATGAGTATTCACTACGTCCATCAAACAGTAACAGAACTAGTAGCCACTATACGTCATCATGCCTATGAGATTTGACATACTTGACAAAAAGTTGATAAAGAAGTTGACTCACAAGTATAATATTGAATGACAAGTATAATATTGACTCACAAGTGTAACATTGACTCGCAGTATAACATTGACTCACAGTATAACATTGACTCACAATTGTTTAGTCAATTAACTAATTTCTATCTAGTTAAGTTGTCTAACTATATGCATCTAGATTTCTACTATTTATAAGTCTCTTTAATATTATAGATTTCTTACTTACTAGACTATACGATTTTCATTGAATTTGTTGTGGGGTATCATTGATGCAAATAGTCTACAATGATTTATATTGAACAATAAGTACTGGTTGAGAAATTGTTACGAGATTGTCTAGCTATGATAAAAATTCAAAAGTAAGTATTGAGAGTCTTCGTTATTCTATTATCCAGCTGTGAGTGTATTCTGGATACAATCCAGAATACACAGCTTTATCTTCATTAGTAAGTGATTTTATATTTTCAACAGTAACAGGTCTACATTCATTAATGTTTCTTTTGCTATACATAAAATTCATTTCAATCGACACCATTAAGTGAAATATTTCTATGTAGATTCTATGCTATTAACTGAAAACTTGATCCAATTATCCTGAACCAAGTGTAATTGTAATTGTTACATGATACTTTACTGGCTTTTTTTGATATTAGTCAATTTACTAATAATTCTTCCTATATATTCATACCATTCATTCATTCATTTATTAATACTTATATTTCATTAGTTCCCTTTTTTAAGAAATAGCCGCTAGTTACATTAATGTCATTTTAAACATGCGCATCTCTCACCGGTTATCTTTTAACCAAATTAGGAATGGAGATACGCTAAACTTTTCAACCTTGCAGATGCGCCAGGATTAGATATGAATTGTAAAGATTATCTTGAGCAAAAGTAACTAGGAGATGAAAGGGAAGGAAGAAAGTACAGTGTAATTGAGTGATGTAGGATGTAAGTCTGTAGTTTGTATCTTGTTTGTTTTTCTTCTTTTTTTTTTGTGTTGTTTTGCTAATTGTCTAGAGTGCCATCATGAATTATGAATAATTTTTAATAGTTTCCTTAGTTGCTAAGTTGGAGGGGTGATATAGTACAAAGCACATAATAGGGAAAACCCGACAATAGTTTGAGAAAAAACTATAAATTAGTTGAAAGTTACGTCAATTTTTCTTTTAAGTTTTCTTAATTACTTGAACAGTAAGTTTTTATAAATTTTTGTAAATCATACCCTCAATATACCTTATTCATTAGTTACTTGATTAATTAATTACTTACTTATTTTCTGACTTACTTATTTGCTTACAATGTCATTACCATTACAGAAAGAGATCACATTACCAAATGGATTGAAATATAATCAACCTACTGGGTTATTCATTAACAATGAGTTTGTTACTTCACAAGCAGGTAGAACTTTTGAATCAATTAATCCTGAAACTGGTGAAGTCAATTGTGAAGTTTATGAAGCTGATGCTGAAGATATCGATATTGCGGTTAAAGCTGCTAAACAAGCATTTAAATCTTGGAAAAAAACTAGTGGAGTATATCGAGGTGATTTATTAAATGAATTTGCTCGTTTAATGAAAGAAGAACGAGAATTACTTGGATCAATTGAAGCCTGGGATTCTGGTAAACCAAAAGCTCAAAATGCTGTTTATGATATTGATGAATCAATTAGTTGTGTTAAATATTTTGCTGGTTGGGCTGATAAAATTCAAGGTAAAGTAATTCAAAATGATCCAAATAAATTAGTTTACACTATTCATGAACCTTTTGGTGTTTGTGGACAAATTATTCCTTGGAATTATCCAATTGCTATGGCAATTTGGAAATTGGCTCCTGCTTTAGCTGCTGGTAACGTAATTGTATTGAAAACTTCAGAAATTACCCCATTATCATTATTATACATTGCCAATATAATTAAAAAAGCAGGATTTCCTCCTGGTGTTGTTAATATCATTTCCGGTTTTGGAGCTAAAGCTGGGAAAGCAATTGCATCTCATATGGATATTGCTAAAGTTGCTTTTACTGGTTCTACTGCTACTGGTAAATTAATTCAACAAATGGCAGCCATAAATTTGAAAGCAGTTACTTTAGAATGTGGGGGTAAATCTCCTTTAATTATAAGAGGTGATGCTGATATAGAACAAGCAGTTAAATGGGCCGCTATTGGTATCTTTTCAAATCAAGGTCAAATATGTACTTCAACTTCAAGAATTTATGTTCATGAATCTATTTATGAACAATTTATTGATGCTTATGCTCAACATGTTAAGCAAGAATATAAACAAGGATCAATGTTTGATGATCAAGTTGTAGTTGGTCCTCAAGTTTCAAAAGCTCAAAGAGATAAAGTTTTATCTTATATTGAAATAGGTAAAAAAGAAGGGGCAAGAGTTGTCTTAGGTGCTGAATCCAATACTGAAGGTAAGTTATCTAAAGGATATTACATTAAACCAACTATTTTTGCCGATGTCAAACCTCACATGAGAATTGTAAAAGAAGAAATTTTTGGTCCTGTTGTTTCTATTGGAAAATTTTCTAGCGATCAAGAAGTACTTGAATTAGCTAACGATACTGATTATGGTTTAGGAGCTGCTGTATTTACTAAAGATTTAGTAGTTGCTCATCAAATGGCAGCTGAAATTGAAGCAGGTATGGTTTGGATTAATTCTTCTAATGATTCTGATTGTCATGTTCCTTTTGGTGGTGTCAAAATGTCAGGAGTTGGTAGAGAATTGGGTGAATATGGTTTATCAATCTATACCCAAGCAAAAGCCGTCCATGTCAATTTAGGTAATAAGTTATGATTTGGTATGAATAAAAATAATTAATTAGTTAATATAAATATATTTTAACCTTTATAATAACTCGAAAATCAATTTTGTAATGGAATTTTGATTAGAAGCTAAAGTAAAACATGGGTTCAGTGGTTAAACATTAGTTCCTACCAATACTAGTTGTTTCATTATAGCATTTACTTAAATACAATGGTTGCAAAATGGTCGTGTACTTTAGCAACCAAATTAATAAATGTATTAGACTATTACTGATTTCTTCGTTTTGTATGTATGTATGTATATTTGTAGAACCAATGAAGGGTTATGATGAGAGACGAAGATGGCATTGAATCTTCACTAACCAAGATGAGGTTAGGTGAATTAGAGATCAATCTTCAACAAATTGCTCAAGAAAGAGAGAAACTTGATGTAAGATTTGGGAATCAATCTTATAAACCTTTAGTTATAGAACCAAAGTCAGGGTATATTTTGAGTATATTACCAAAACCAGTATTTCAGGACATTTTACTATTTGTTAATCAATATGATTTATATGCTCTACTGTTAGTTAATCGAGAAATCTATGAATTAGCAACTGATAAGCTATATGAACGGGTTTGCGTTCAACTTCAACCAAAGTTTCCTCTCAAATATCATGGAGATCGAAGAAAGTATGTGGAGGAAGCAGGTCTAAAGTATATGAATACATCAATTATCTTTGATTTGTTACAAGTTTTACAATTTGCTGTGTCATTGAAAGTCAATCCAAAATTGATTACTAAATTCAAATTGTTCATATTTGAACATTGCTACGAAGGAGATTTTGAAGCTTACAATGTTCAGAGTAAATTATATAAATTTTTTGGCAAGTATTGTACTGACTTGAAATTTATGAATATTGCTTTCACGAATTTTACACCAAATTTCAATGAATTGATTGAATATTTATCTAAAGAAAATATTCGTCGTAAGATTTATAAACTTTTTGTATTAGAAATTGAACAATTGTATAAACCAATTATCCCAAAAAATGTGACAAATTTATATCTAATATTGAATGAAAAAGATTTAATTGATGATAATGGCAATCGGATCTTTATTGATTTATCTCAACCTCAATTTCAATATTTGAACTCTTTACAAAGATTAACATGTGGTACTATACACGAAATGGGTCTAGAAGTATTAAAAGCGTTTAAATTACGTCATGTTGAAGAAAAATTAAAACTTAACGGTTTAAATATAAATCATTTGCATAATGAAGATGTTTTGGAATTAGATTTTATTGACCTTAGAGTAACAGACGATCACTTTAATGAGTTTCAAAAATTTGTGAAAAATATGGATAAACGGTTGAATTTCTCCATAATATCAGATCGAATTGAATTGTCATATTTAACTCATTTGACTCTTAAAACTGAATGTATATCAATTGATTGCAATTGTTTTCAAACGTTTATTCATGATTGGGTACAATATTTCAAAAACGAAAATCCAAACTCGAAAATTAAATCATTGACTCTTGAAAAATTTTCAAATATTCCTGAAAGTCCTGAATATTTTCTTAGTCAGATTATTGAACCAATGGGTCAATTAATAAACTGCTTAAATAGCCTTGAAAATTTATTTGCTGATTTTCAAACCCCAGGATTTAAAAATATTGCTACAAATGATGGAAGTCCTCCACTTTTTTTAAATCGATTTGATGATAATTACCTTGAAAATATTTTTTCGAAATTCTTTCCTCCGCTGTCATTAATTAGAAAAAATTTGAAGGTATTACAAATTGATGATTTCTTCTTAAGTTTTATATACTATAAAACAGAATTTTTAAATTCGATTTTACATACATGCAAATGTTGGGGGTGTCATTTAGTTCTTGAAAAATTGGAGGAATTATTTCATCCCCATGATGGAAATAGTAATAATCATATTAATGGGATATTAATTCAAACCACATATTATTCATTAATAGGATATATTTTACTCAAGTTACAGACTGATAGACAAGTTTTTACCCCAATTAAAGATACTACATCAGATTGGAATGAATATCCAATGTATCCAGGAAATCCACATACTTTGCATTCTATATTTCATCGGTATGAAACACCAGAAACGATGGAATGTCATTGTAATTTAGATGGACCTCAGGAATTATTTATTGATAATTTAGTTACGATTTATCTTGTGCATCAAATGATTCCAATTACAAAATATATTAAGAAAATATTACCCAATTTAACATTCTTGATGATTAATGGAATATATTGGGAGTATGATCATCATGGCAAGGAATTTGTAACCACATTTGATGATATGCAGTATCCCCAAGCTCATTTACAGAAATATGAACTGAATCTAGATTCACCTCCAGGACCATTTGGACAGTTTCGAAAGCATCGAGAATCTATGTATGATTTTTAATACAAATATAATATAAATATAATATAAATAATATAAATATAATATAAATATAATAAAAATATAAATATAATATTATAATATAAATATAAATATAATACTATAATATAAATATAAATATAATACTATAATATAAATATAAATATAATACTATATATAATTTTATAATACAATATAATATAAATGAAATACTATAATATATAATTGTATACTATAATATATAATTGTATTATAATATTTAATTGTATTATAATATATAATTGTATTATAATATATAATTGTATTATAATATATAATTGTATATAAATGTAATACTATAATATATTTTATATAATTTGCAACTGTCAAACTCTGCATTTGAAACAAAAAATAATTTTCCTAATTGGGATACAATTACGAAAACAATAAAAAAATTAAAAAATAAAAAAAAAATAAGAAAATCGAAAATAATAATAACAATAACAAAGATGAAGAGATTAAAGAAACAAAAAAGAGAAAAAGAGAAGAAATGAAAAGAAAGAAAAGGAAAGTAATGAAAAGAAAAAAAAAGAAAAGAAAAGAAAACAAAAGAAAACAAAAGAAAAGAAAGAAAAGAAAAGAATTAGTATGAAGTGAAATGAATTGAAATGAATTAATATGAAGTGAATTGATTTGAATTGAAAATTATATCAATTGAATGTAAAATAAAGATTAAGAAGTGCCAAGTAAAGAAAATTTTTTAATAGTTTTTTTTATTAATAAGTAAACTAAATAAAAATAAAATGAAATAAATGATTACAAAATTCATTCATTATTAATTTTTATATATATATATGTATATATATTAACTAAGCGAGAAATTAAGATCTATAATTTATTTTTATATTGTTCTTAGTTTATTTATTTTTTTTATTTTAGTTTATTTTATTTTTTTTTATTCTATTTTGTTTTAATTTTTATTTATTTTCATTTGTTTTTTTTTTTTTTTCTTTTTTTTTTTTTTAATAAAATTTTTTTCCTTTAATTTTTACTTTTTTAATATACTTTGTTAATATCTATGCTTTATTATCTTTTTTAAATATTTTTAATTTTTTTCTTTTTTTTGGAATTTTTTTTTTTTT